>JASANA010004697.1:0-17059 GCA_030248095.1 Ptycholaimellus sp. GST1_10
ACGGAAGTGGAAGAGCTGCCCGAAGCGGAGGAGCACCTGGACTACATGGAGACGGAGATGGAGCCGACGCCGGTAGAAGAAGAACCGGTGCCAACGGAAGACCTGGACCAGTCCAAGGAGCATCCGGGAGAAGGTCGCGAATCTAGGCGGAGAGGGGGAAGAAGGAGCCTGAGGCCCTCATCATCCGCCTGGCGCCCGGGGTGAACGTCGAGGTCCAAGAGAAGGTGCGTCAGCAGTTCCGGGACTCCATCGCCTACCTCCGCAACTTCGTTCCTCAGACCGCGGACGAGCAGATCCTTCAGCAGCGGCTTCAGAACCACACCATCAGCTACCGTCAGAGCCTTGACTGGGACACGGACAAGGCGATCGAAAAGATCGTCGGCGCCATCATGCAGCGGGCGGAGACGTTGGAGCTGGTGCTGCACGCCCTCCATCTCGTCAGCGACGCCGAGGATTCCCTGCGCCAAGCTCACCTATCAGATTCCGCTGGTGAACCGCTTCGATCAGACCACGACCACCGTCTGCTGCTCCTTCCTGCTCGCGGTACAGGACAAGGTCAAGGACTGGGTCTACCGAGACCACCTCTTCAGAGGTCACGACGCCGGTACCCAGGTCGTCCAGCTGTTCAGAACCCTGCAGCATTACAGCCAGAGCCCCAAGGACACCAAGCGCAGCCTAAGAACTCTACTAGGCTTCTGGATGGTGCTGTGGAAGAAGATGCTGTTCCCCCGCACCTTGACGCCTATAGCCTTCAGATCCCGCACGCCATGGCGCCCCTCGCCGACGTCCTCAAGCATCTCCGGCGCTGCATGCAAGACCGCTCCTCGGAAGAAAGCCACCAAGGCATCCTGACAATTCTGCCGAGAAGGAGCACGGCTCAAACCTGCAAGCGGTTCAGAGCCACAAGCCGCAGCCTCTCTGCAAGGAGAAGCAGTACAAGGGTCTCCCCTTCGACAACCTCCCTCCAGTACTACACGGCCTGCGATCAGCAGAACTTTCCGCCCCTCTGCTGTCCCCGAGTCAGCCACCCGAGGAATCTGGAAAAGAGGCCGGGGCGCCTGATGGGGGGTTGGGCCGATCAGATCACCCCGTGTCCTCCAGCACGGCATCGATCGTCAGATGGCTGTTGACCTGTACTTGAAGGAGGCAGGAGGAGAAGAACCCGACCAAGGCGACAGCTACTGAGACTCAACCCGATGGCGTATCCTCCGACGAGAAGTCCAAGGCCCAACCAGGAGCCGACATGGACCCCGTGGTGGACTCGAAGGCGGTGAAGAAAAAGGCCCAGCCTGCGGAGGAGGCCAAGGAGAAGCCGGAGGGGCCAAAGAAGCTGACGGCGGAGCAGTCGAAGAAGAAGTCGGAGAAGGAACCGGAGTAACGGAAGGAGGCCACGGAGGAGCGAGCCAGCCGCAAGCAGGACAGAACTAGCCCTCAGCAGAACTCAGATCCAGGGCAGGTCGTGGCAGTGGAAGAAGAGACCAAGAAGAAGCATCGCCCGAGGAAGTCCCGTTCGCTTGGAGGCCGTGTGAGAGGCAAGGGAAGCAGTGAGAGCCAGTCGGGCCAGGACAGTGAGAAGGAGCGAATGGAGGCCGGGATGAGCCCACGGAGATCGGGCCGAGGAGGAAGCAGAGGTAGCCGAGGGAGCCGAGGAGGAAGCAGAGGCAGCCGAGGAAGCCGAGGAGGAAGTAAGAGCAGCGGATCAAGGAAGAACCGAGGAGGCCAAGGAGGCAGCAGTGGACGCCGAGAAGAAGCCCGTTCCAGCCGTGGACGCCCCGAGGACTTCGTCGCCGAGCTGAGAGAGCAGATGGAGGAGGAGGAGCGTGGCCAGCGCTACGGCCGCACAGAGCCCCGCCGCCAAGGACCCATCGCTTCAGCAGAGCTCCAGCGGTTCCTGCGTAGGTCCCGCCTGGCCAATCCGTCAACCTGAAGCGGAGGCCGAAATTCCTGCCGGCGGGCAACATCGGACCAGGGTGGCACTACGCCGTCTTCCCCATGGACCGCATGTACACCCACGTGGTGCTCGACATCAGCCACCATCACATAACCTTCGATGCCTGCCAACTCAACCTCGATTATTGGAAGAAGACGAACTGGGCTCAGTTCTTCAACAGCTCGTCGCCCTCGCCGACATCATCATGAAGTCCGACGATTTTGGTGGCAATGTCGAGCACCGCAAACTCCTCATCCAGTTTCCCCGACACCTCCTGTACCAGCACCCGGTGGACGTGGACGGCCTCGCCAACACCTTCATAAATTTCCTCAAGCGCCTGGTTAAGAAGCATCCGAAGCTCCAGGTGGGCTGCCTATCGCCGCCGCCCTACCCGACCAACTTCGCCTCTGAGACCCCCTGCACTCACACCAACGCCTGCAATGGCCTGTGCACCAGTGGCCTGGACTATCACCAGGACTACTTCTACGTGCTCGCTAAGATCCAGCGCTTCATCTATTCAGAGTTCAGCGCTCAGAGCAATGCAGCCTATGGCAAGCAGAGAAAGAAGAAGAGGAGGCGAGGAAGCGCGGAGAGGAGCGGCGCAGCCGAAGAAGCTCAACCCCCACGACTTCCATTACAGCCCGGGCCAGGAAGAACGGGCGTTCTTCTTCCCCCTCCACTAACCAGACCCCCTACGACTTGGACTCCTCCACCAGCTCTCTCTCGCCGGCCCACTCCTCATCTACAGCATGAACGTCCTCGTCAACTACTTCCTCTGTAGTCGGGTGATCCTCAGCGACTACGTCCAGATGAATGTGGGTGTCGGAGCGGTGCACAGGCTGGAGCAGTACGGGCTGCCTCCCCACCAACTCCGAGAGAAGCGCCAGCTTCATCCAGTGGGCGCTCAGAATGGCGTAGGACCGCAGACCACTCCGCTACCGCAACGACTTCAAGGACCGGCCCCGCACAGTCCATTACCCGCACCTGGCCCTGGAGCCACGCGAAGCCATCGCCTTCGTCGTGTCACCCAGCGTGCAAGACATCCCCGACGGACTCCAGCAGAGCCACTTGACGGAATAGGAGCGTGAGGAGAGCCGAGATGAGATCCAGCTCCCGGGAGACGGAGGAGATGAAGATGAAGCGGAGGAAGACGTGGAGATGGAAGAAGAAGGCACGGTAGCCAGCGAGATGAGATACAGCGGCCCCTGCATCGACCTCGAAGAAGAAACTGAGACCCCGCTCAAGACCCCGGCCATCCCGAGCTGGGCGGCGGCGAAGCAGGCGGAGGAACAGGCGGCCTGCGCCGGCAGAGACGTTCAGATCCAGTGCTCCAACCAAGACCCTCCAGCAGAGGACGTGCTGGCAGAAGAGGTAGTTCCGACAAACTCAGAGAGAACAGTCTTAGAGCCCACGTTGAAGGCGCAGGAGTTGGCTCTGCTGCCCATGGCAGAGCTACGCCGTATTCTCCAGTTGGAAGAGCAGAAGCATCAGGAGCGCCTGCGGAAGAAGCAAGAGATGGAGGAGGAGGAGAAGAGGAAGAAGGAAGCGGAGGAAGAGAAGAAGCGCCAGCTGCGCGAGCGACGCGACGCCCAAGTCCTCATCGCCAGGATCGAGGCACTCCGCCAACAAAGATCCTCTCCCAGGTACACCTCCTTCTGACAAGCCACCACTCAAAGATCCAAAGACACCACATTCTCCACCACCTGCTCATTGTTCCTCTTCACTGCAGTCTTCTTTTCGTGGCTGCCGCTGGCCAGAGCACTGCCAGTCCCTCACGTTCAGAGCACAAATCAGACCCAGCTCGTGAGAGTAGCAAGGGCTAGCACTCTCAACCCCTATGATGGGGTCCCAGCCATGATTACTTTGGGGGTAATCTCTTTGCCCTGTTCTTGGCCTGTTTGGCCTGTCACTTCCTGTGTCTTAGAACCTGTTACAGCTGGAAATGCTCTTGTGAGCCAAGACAACACCCAAATTGGTGGCTCACCTCTTGCCTGTTCCCCTACTACGGAGCGCTCCACCTTTGCTGCAAGTGCTATGATCTATTAGAGCCTTGCTGCTGCACCGGCGTTCATTGCTGCTGTGCTTCATGTATCTACGTCCACGACAGTTTTCTTAGGGGAGGAGGCTGGGAGAGACAGAGAAGAGGGAAGAAGAGGAAGCAACCTCAGATCCCGCTGGTGAGATGCAGAGGGATGCTGTGAGGGTGAGAAGGGAAGGATGCCATTGTTAATGAGTGGGTGAGATGCCCAGACGGAAGGATGAGAATGGCGGTCAATTTTGTCAGCAGACAGTTTGGTCCACTTTGCTGGAGGGAAAAGCTGGAGAGATAGTTGGGATGACTCAGTTTGGGTTCAGCTGTAGCTTGTTCAGAGGTGGAGAGAGGGAGAGAGTGTGCCAGATAGGAGAAGCTGAGGAGGAAGCCAGACAGAGGGGGACAGGAGAGAGTGGTGGAGGGTAGATGAGGAAAATGCTCAGTGTTTCAGACTGCAGGAAGGTTAAGGGAAGCGTTTTATAGGCAGCTGCCAGATGAGCAGATGTTGTGAGTTGTGGAGAAAAGCTGAGCAGGTGGCAGGTGTGGTCCCAGAGGGCTCCGGATGTATGTGACTGCATGTATGTTTAACCTGTATGTTTAGAGGAATCATGTCATGTAGCAATATTCTTTTGAGAATCATTCTCCTTCTATTATCCACTCAGCTGTGATGACCATTAGGTTGCTATTGGAAACATTTTCCTTATGTGCCTGCTAGTTGATATTCTTCAGGTCCAAGACAGAACCATGTTTATTAATTTTTTGTGGCACTTTGCAAGTCACCAGGCGCAGTTTCACAGAATTCTTTTTGTTGACACTACTCCTCTTCAACCTAGGTCCTTAGATACAATGTGTCTTTGAATGGTATATGCAGAAAAGTTCATAGATCACGGTAATGTTGTCGGGATGTGGTCATCACAAAGGCTGCTGCAATAAAGGAGCTTTACTTGTTGCTGACATATATCCCATCAAGCAATTTGGGATGTACTTTCTTTCAGCAACAGGCTGGGGATAATTTCTTTTCATCCAATCTTCTTCATTGATTTGATGGAGCTAAGAAATCTTTAATGTTTCTGAATGCAGTGTATGTAGCCTGTACGTCTGTATTTGCTTTATTGCCGCCAAACTGTTTCATGTACACCAGGATCTCATTCTTCTACTTTTGGACACTTATTGACTTTCATTACTTTTGAGTTATAATCCTAGGTAGAAGGAGTGGAGCCAAATGAGAAGGAGGTGAGGTTTGTCTTGTACAGTCAAAAGGGAAGGAAGGAAATGCTACTGAGGTGACTGTGTGGAGAGGTGTAGAGCTGTCCACTGCTTGACAGAGGCTGAGCCCATCTCACCACTCAGATTCATGGTAGTAGTTAGGACATTTACCCATACCTAGGATATAGAGGTTCCAGTGAGGGAGAGGGAGAGGTAACATCAAGATGACATTCTTCAAGAGACCATATCAGAGCTATTTTGAGTTCTGTCTTTTGAGGGATGTGTGAAGCTGCTGTACAGTATGGTTTGCTGCATAATGGTTTCACGTGATGGTTTGTTTTTTAAACGGTTGTCCCCATGGCACATCCACTTTGCCCTTGAGGGATAAGACTTCATTCTACAAGGGCGATGTGTTCCATTTGTATATGGACTCCCAGTTAACCAACAGTTGCATGAGCCTTATTAATATTTGCTGACTGTTAGTTCCTCTATACCATTGAGGAAGGCAGGGATGCCCATCATATCCCCTTCACATCCCTCTATGATAGCTTGCTCTTATCATTCATTCACATACATAAAGCCTTACCACCTTAAGGATAAGTGGTACTTGCATGGAGTGCAGGGACCCCACTGTCATTTATAGTCTTAGACATGTCCCATCTTTCCAGGTAGGATGTGTTTATAGCTGATTTGTTCTTCAGGAGCATTTCAAAGGAGTCCTCAAGGATGGCAACCTGCCAGTTTTCATTTTCCTTTTGTATTACCTTAAGAACATCCCTTTATATTCAAGAAATTTTAGCTTTGTGACTGGTCATTTCAGACAGAAGATAAGAGGAATGGAGGACAAGGGTGGGACTAAGAAATTGAGCAGCTAATGCTAGGAATGTGGTGGCTGTGTTAAGGTGACCAAGCCCAATGACCTCACCCATCCCAGATTCTGTGGTTTGCTCTAAGCCCTTATCCCTGTCAATTTCCCAGTCCTAAGCCTTCATCTCCAAACTTTAAAATGATCAAGATTGTTACGCTATTTACCACTGGCTGTCCCATCATATTCTCCATTATGTTGTATGTTTGAGGAACCAGGAACCAGCCAAACACACTGCCTTATAGATCCAGGAGCCGCATAGTTGAACTAACTCTTCAAGGTTTTGCAGTGTCTGTCCAAAGCAGTGCCACCATTTCTGGCAACAGCCACATCCACACCATCATGGCTGAGTACCTGCAATATTCGCTTCCCCATGCTGACTACATGGCTATTGACATAAACCTCAGACATGAAACTGTTTCTTCATTCCTCCTTCATTTCAGCATTTGAACTGTGACTAAGAGGTCTTAGAAAGCTGGCATCAGACTTTTGAGGAAGGTGTAGAACTCTCTGGAAGCCTTGTTAAGTGGTCTGGTTTTCAAGGAGAGGAGACAAGTGTTCAGCCAAAGACAAGGATGCCATTTGTCTGTGTGTGAAAGTGCCGAATTGGTGTGACTTAGCATCTGCCAGTGCACAGTCAACCTGCCATTTGCCAGCACATCACACTTTGCCCATGAAGCTGTCAGGAAGGGTAGCTGGAGTGGGGAGAACTGAGGCCAAAAGCTTCCCAGGTGATGAGGTTCCAGTTACATGTTTTGCCTGCCTTCCAGGTTCAACCTATCATTTTGTGTGTGAGGCCAGTTATGAGGCTAATGGGGTTATGCCAGTTACTAGCTGGATGGTTTATAGGCTTTGTTGCCAGTTGCTGTTAATTTATATTTTTAGACAAATACGTATTGCTGTAGAGGGGCAGGAAGGGGCTGGGTGTGGAGGAGCATGGAGATTTATTGTACTGCGGAAGGTTTGTAGGCGCGGAGGCGGGCTGGGCGGAGGGCAGAAAGAAGAAGGATCAAAAGGGTGAGAGTAGGGGGCGTCGTAAAATATGCACTCTCCCACCGGCCTCTATGGAGGGCCAAGCCTATCGTGTTTCGAATTGTAGGTCAAATGGTTGCAAGTGGAATCATGTTTGAATATGTCGGTACTGCCGAGTATTTTTACAGCCTAGAGTAGAATTCTTGCCATATGAGCATGACGAAAGAAATGTTTATAGGTTGTTCACACGGTCGAAAAACAATGATGGTCAGAATCGTGGAGTAATTGTTTGAAAATAACAATATCAAGCAAAATGCTCGGTCGAAGCGCTAAAACCAAATTTCAAGTCTAGCTCAGGCAAATTATTAAAACACTAAGCATCGAACATTTTAATGACAAACAAGTATATGGCGCAAAGCGCAATAGGTGACCGCGGAGCGCATCCTTTATATGATCCTTTTAACTCAAAAATCAAGTATGTGGTTTTTCAACCAATTGGGCCTGGTTAGTAGTTAGTACTTGTGTTCTAGGCCTGCCGTCCGATCTGCGAGGTTAAGCAACGTTGGGCCTGGTTAGTACAAGTGTTCTAGGCTGCCGTCCGATCTACAAGGTTAAGCAACGTTGGGCCTGGTTAGTACTTGTGTTCTAAGCCTGCCGTCCGATCTGCGAGGTTAAGCAACGTTGGGCCTGGTTAGTACAAGTGTTCTAGGCTGCCGTCCGATCTGCAAGGTTAAGCAACGTTGGGCCTGGTTAGTACTTGTGTTCTAGGCTGCCGTCCGATCTGCAAGGTTAAGCAACGTTGGGCCTGGTTAGTACTTGTGTTCTAGGCTGCCGTCCGATCTGCAAGGTTAAGCAACGTTGGGCCTGGTTAGTACTTGTGTTCTAGGCTGCCGTCCGATCTGCAAGGTTAAGCAACGTTGGGCCTGGTTAGTACTTGTGTTCTAGGCTGCCGTCCGATCTGCAAGGTTAAGCAACGTTGGGCCTGGTTAGTACTTGTGTTCTAGGCTGCCGTCCGATCTGCAAGGTTAAGCAACGTTGGGCCTGGTTAGTACTTGTGTTCTAGGCTGCCGTCCGATCTGCAAGGTTAAGCAACGTTGGGCCTGGTTAGTACTTGTGTTCTAGGCTGCCGTCCGATCTGCAAGGTTAAGCAACGTTGGGCCTGGTTAGTACTTGTGTTCTAGGCTGCCGTCCGATCTGCAAGGTTAAGCAACGTTGGGCCTGGTTAGTACTTGTGTTCTAGGCTGCCGTCCGATCTGCAAGGTTAAGCAACGTTGGGCCTGGTTAGTACTTGTGTTCTAGGCTGCCGTCCGATCTGCAAGGTTAAGCAACGTTGGGCCTGGTTAGTACTTGTGTTCTAGGCTGCCGTCCGATCTGCAAGGTTAAGCAACGTTGGGCCTGGTTAGTACTTGTGTTCTAGGCTGCCGTCCGATCTGCAAGGTTAAGCAACGTTGGGCCTGGTTAGTACTTGTGTTCTAGGCTGCCGTCCGATCTGCAAGGTTAAGCAACGTTGGGCCTGGTTAGTACTTGTGTTCTAGGCTGCCGTCCGATCTGCAAGGTTAAGCAACGTTGGGCCTGGTTAGTCCTTGTGTTCTAGGCCTGCCGTCCGATCTGCAAGGTTAAGCAACGTTGGGCCTGGTTAGTACTTGTGTTCTAGGCTGCCGTCCGATCTGCAAGGTTAAGCAACGTTGGGCCTGGTTAGTACTTGTGTTCTAGGCTGCCATCCGATCTGCAAGGTTAAGCAACGTTGGGCCTGGTTAGTCCTTGTGTTCTAGGCCTGCCGTCCGATCTGCGAGGTTAAGCAACGTTGGGCCTGGTTAGTACAAGTGTTCTAGGCTGCCGTCCGATCTGCAAGGTTAAGCAACGTTGGGCCTGGTTAGTCCTTGTGTTCTAGGCTGCCGTCCGATCTGCGAGGTTAAGCAACGTTGGGCCTGGTTAGTACAAGTGTTCTAGGCTGCCGTCCGATCTGCAAGGTTAAGCAACGTTGGGCCTGGTTAGTCCTTGTGTTCTAGGCCTGCCGTCCGATCTGCGAGGTTAAGCAACGTTGGGCCTGGTTAGTACAAGTGTTCTAGGCTGCCGTCCGATCTGCAAGGTTAAGCAACGTTGGGCCTGGTTAGTCCTTGTGTTCTAGGCCTGCCGTCCGATCTGCGAGGTTAAGCAACGTTGGGCCTGGTTAGTACAAGTGTTCTAGGCTGCCGTCCGATCTGCAAGGTAAAGCAACGTTGGGCCTGGTTAGTCCTTGTGTTCTAGGCCTGCCGTCCGATCTGCGAGGTTAAGCAACGTTGGGCCTGGTTAGTACAAGTGTTCTAGGCTGCCGTCCGATCTGCAAGGTTAAGCAACGTTGGGCCTGGTTAGTACTTGTGTTCTAGGCATGCCGTCCGATCTGCGAGGTTAAGCAACGTTGGGCCTGGTTAGTACAAGTGTTCTAGGCTGCCGTCCGATCTGCAAGGTTAAGCAACGTTGGGCCTGGTTAGTACTTGTGTTCTAGGCTGCCGTCCGATCTGCAAGGTTAAGCAACGTTGGGCCTGGTTAGTACTTGTGTTCTAGGCTGCCGTCCGATCTGCAAGGTTAAGCAACGTTGGGCCTGGTTAGTACTTGTGTTCTAGGCTGCCGTCCGATCTGCAAGGTTAAGCAACGTTGGGCCTGGTTAGTCCTTGTGTTCTAGGCCTGCCGTCCGATCTACGAGGTTAAGCAACGTTGGGCCTGGTTAGTACTTGTGTTCTAGGCTGCCGTCCGATCTGCAAGGTTAAGCAACGTTGGGCCTGGTTAGTACTTGTGTTCTAGGCTGCCGTCCGATCTACGAGGTTAAGCAACGTTGGGCCTGGTTAGTACAAGTGTTCTAGGCTGCCGTCCGATCTGCAAGGTTAAGCAACGTTGGGCCTGGTTAGTCCTTGTGTTCTAGGCCTGCCGTCCGATCTACGAGGTTAAGCAACGTTGGGCCTGGTTAGTACTTGTGTTCTAGGCTGCCGTCCGATCTGCAAGGTTAAGCAACGTTGGGCCTGGTTAGTACTTGTGTTCTAGGCTGCCGTCCGATCTGCAAGGTTAAGCAACGTTGGGCCTGGTTAGTACTTGTGTTCTAGGCTGCCGTCCGATCTGCAAGGTTAAGCAACGTTGGGCCTGGTTAGTACTTGTGTTCTAGGCTGCCGTCCGATCTGCAAGGTTAAGCAACGTTGGGCCTGGTTAGTACTTGTGTTCTAAGCCTGCCGTCCGATCTGCGAGGTTAAGCAACGTTGGGCCTGGTTAGTACAAGTGTTCTAGGCTGCCGTCCGATCTGCAAGGTTAAGCAACGTTGGGCCTGGTTAGTACTTGTGTTCTAGGCTGCCGTCCGATCTGCAAGGTTAAGCAACGTTGGGCCTGGTTAGTACTTGTGTTCTAGGCTGCCGTCCGATCTGCAAGGTTAAGCAACGTTGGGCCTGGTTAGTACTTGTGTTCTAGGCTGCCGTCCGATCTGCAAGGTTAAGCAACGTTGGGCCTGGTTAGTACTTGTGTTCTAGGCTGCCGTCCGATCTGCAAGGTTAAGCAACGTTGGGCCTGGTTAGTACTTGTGTTCTAGGCTGCCGTCCGATCTGCAAGGTTAAGCAACGTTGGGCCTGGTTAGTACTTGTGTTCTAGGCTGCCGTCCGATCTGCAAGGTTAAGCAACGTTGGGCCTGGTTAGTACTTGTGTTCTAGGCTGCCGTCCGATCTGCAAGGTTAAGCAACGTTGGGCCTGGTTAGTACTTGTGTTCTATCTAGGCTGCCGTCCGATCTGCAAGGTTAAGCAACGTTGGGCCTGGTTAGTACTTGTGTTCTAGGCTGCCGTCCGATCTGCAAGGTTAAGCAACGTTGGGCCTGGTTAGTACTTGTGTTCTAGGCTGCCGTCCGATCTGCAAGGTTAAGCAACGTTGGGCCTGGTTAGTACTTGTGTTCTAGGCTGCCGTCCGATCTGCAAGGTTAAGCAACGTTGGGCCTGGTTAGTACTTGTGTTCTAGGCTGCCGTCCGATCTGCAAGGTTAAGCAACGTTGGGCCTGGTTAGTACTTGTGTTCTAGGCTGCCGTCCGATCTGCAAGGTTAAGCAACGTTGGGCCTGGTTAGTACTTGTGTTCTAGGCTGCCGTCCGATCTGCAAGGTTAAGCAACGTTGGGCCTGGTTAGTACTTGTGTTCTAGGCTGCCGTCCGATCTGCAAGGTTAAGCAACGTTGGGCCTGGTTAGTACTTGTGTTCTAGGCTGCCGTCCGATCTGCAAGGTTAAGCAACGTTGGGCCTGGTTAGTACTTGTGTTCTAGGCTGCCGTCCGATCTGCAAGGTTAAGCAACGTTGGGCCTGGTTAGTCCTTGTGTTCTAGGCCTGCCGTCCGATCTGCAAGGTTAAGCAACGTTGGGCCTGGTTAGTACTTGTGTTCTAGGCTGCCGTCCGATCTGCAAGGTTAAGCAACGTTGGGCCTGGTTAGTACTTGTGTTCTAGGCTGCCATCCGATCTGCAAGGTTAAGCAACGTTGGGCCTGGTTAGTCCTTGTGTTCTAGGCCTGCCGTCCGATCTGCGAGGTTAAGCAACGTTGGGCCTGGTTAGTACAAGTGTTCTAGGCTGCCGTCCGATCTGCAAGGTTAAGCAACGTTGGGCCTGGTTAGTCCTTGTGTTCTAGGCTGCCGTCCGATCTGCGAGGTTAAGCAACGTTGGGCCTGGTTAGTACAAGTGTTCTAGGCTGCCATCCGATCTGCAAGGTTAAGCAACGTTGGGCCTGGTTAGTCCTTGTGTTCTAGGCCTGCCGTCCGATCTGCGAGGTTAAGCAACGTTGGGCCTGGTTAGTACAAGTGTTCTAGGCTGCCGTCCGATCTGCAAGGTTAAGCAACGTTGGGCCTGGTTAGTACTTGTGTTCTAGGCTGCCGTCCGATCTGCGAGGTTAAGCAACGTTGGGCCTGGTTAGTACAAGTGTTCTAGGCTGCCGTCCGATCTGCAAGGTTAAGCAACGTTGGGCCTGGTTAGTCCTTGTGTTCTAGGCCTGCCGTCCGATCTGCGAGGTTAAGCAACGTTGGGCCTGGTTAGTACAAGTGTTCTAGGCTGCCGTCCGATCTGCAAGGTTAAGCAACGTTGGGCCTGGTTAGTCCTTGTGTTCTAGGCCTGCCGTCCGATCTGCGAGGTTAAGCAACGTTGGGCCTGGTTAGTACAAGTGTTCTAGGCTGCCGTCCGATCTGCAAGGTAAAGCAACGTTGGGCCTGGTTAGTCCTTGTGTTCTAGGCCTGCCGTCCGATCTGCGAGGTTAAGCAACGTTGGGCCTGGTTAGTACAAGTGTTCTAGGCTGCCGTCCGATCTGCAAGGTTAAGCAACGTTGGGCCTGGTTAGTACTTGTGTTCTAGGCATGCCGTCCGATCTGCGAGGTTAAGCAACGTTGGGCCTGGTTAGTACAAGTGTTCTAGGCTGCCGTCCGATCTGCAAGGTTAAGCAACGTTGGGCCTGGTTAGTACTTGTGTTCTAGGCTGCCGTCCGATCTGCAAGGTTAAGCAACGTTGGGCCTGGTTAGTACTTGTGTTCTAGGCTGCCGTCCGATCTGCAAGGTTAAGCAACGTTGGGCCTGGTTAGTACTTGTGTTCTAGGCTGCCGTCCGATCTGCAAGGTTAAGCAACGTTGGGCCTGGTTAGTCCTTGTGTTCTAGGCCTGCCGTCCGATCTACGAGGTTAAGCAACGTTGGGCCTGGTTAGTACTTGTGTTCTAGGCTGCCGTCCGATCTGCAAGGTTAAGCAACGTTGGGCCTGGTTAGTACTTGTGTTCTAGGCTGCCGTCCGATCTGCAAGGTTAAGCAACGTTGGGCCTGGTTAGTACTTGTGTTCTAGGCTGTCGTCCGATCTGCGAGGTTAAGCAACGTTGGGCCTGGTTAGTCCTTGTGTTCTAGGCCTGCCGTCCGATCTACGAGGTTAAGCAACGTTGGGCCTGGTTAGTACTTGTGTTCTAGGCCTGCCGTCCGATCTGCAAGGTTAAGCAACGTTGGGCCTGGTTAGTACTTGTGTTCTAGGCTGCCGTCCGATCTGCAAGGTTAAGCAACGTTGGGCCTGGTTAGTACTTGTGTTCTAGGCTGCCGTCCGATCTGCAAGGTTAAGCAACGTTGGGCCTGGTTAGTACTTGTGTTCTAGGCTGCCGTCTGATCTGCAAGGTTAAGCAACGTTGGGCCTGGTTAGTCCTTGTGTTCTAGGCCTGCCGTCCGATCTACGAGGTTAAGCAACGTTGGGCCTGGTTAGTACAAGTGTTCTAGGCTGCCGTCCGATCTGCAAGGTTAAGCAACGTTGGGCCTGGTTAGTACTTGTGTTCTAGGCTGCCGTCCGATCTGCAAGGTTAAGCAACGTTGGGCCTGGTTAGTCCTTGTGTTCTAGGCCTGCCGTCCGATCTACGAGGTTAAGCAACGTTGGGCCTGGTTAGTACTTGTGTTCTAGGCTGCCGTCCGATCTGCAAGGTTAAGCAACGTTGGGCCTGGTTAGTACTTGTGTTCTAGGCTGCCGTCTGATCTGCAAGGTTAAGCAACGTTGGGCCTGGTTAGTCCTTGTGTTCTAGGCCTGCCGTCCGATCTACGAGGTTAAGCAACGTTGGGCCTGGTTAGTACTTGTGTTCTAGGCTGCCGTCCGATCTGCAAGGTTAAGCAACGTTGGGCCTGGTTAGTACTTGTGTTCTAGGCTGCCGTCCGATCTGCAAGGTTAAGCAACGTTGGGCCTGGTTAGTACTTGTGTTCTAGGCTGCCGTCCGATCTGCAAGGTTAAGCAACGTTGGGCCTGGTTAGTACTTGTGTTCTAGGCTGCCGTCCGATCTGCAAGGTTAAGCAACGTTGGGCCTGGTTAGTACTTGTGTTCTAGGCTGCCGTCCGATCTGCAAGGTTAAGCAACGTTGGGCCTGGTTAGTACTTGTGTTCTAGGCTGCCGTCCGATCTGCAAGGTTAAGCAACGTTGGGCCTGGTTAGTACTTGTGTTCTAGGCTGCCGTCCGATCTGGGGCGGGATGCAGAATGTGAGCCATGATTTGCCATGACAAGACATGGGACGCGCACGGGATGGCGCATGGCGTCCAACGCTGGAAGAGGGCTGATGCAGAACTCTGAGCCTTCATTTGCCATCCCATCGGATGTCTTAGTCTGTGTCAAACGGCGGCTTACCATGGCAAACGGCTGATTCAGATCTGATAGACACGATTTGCCATGATGATGGACATGCTTGGCCATGATTTCAATATATCGAATGAAATGATTATCAACAGAACTTTTTAAAAGAGCTTGTACAAGCGTTATTGACCCTAAAAAGCAAGGAAACTAGAGACTAGGCAGCCGTCTTTCAAGCAATAAGTTGGTCTTTATTAAACATGGATCCCTGCTCAGTGATCGGATGGAAAGATGATATCATAAAAATTTTACAAGGTTTCAAAAATTCCAGCTCTAGTTTGTTTTTATTTTTTGCTGATTTTCAGCATAGTGGAGTGTACATATGTGGCAGCAGAGGACCGGCAAACATTTTTAAACAGACATGTTAGCAGTTTTAAATAATATTAGGAAATGATAATAGCAAACATATATTGTAGCAAAAATCCTGGCAAACAACAAAAAGTACATGCTTTATCGAAAGCACTGAAATAACATTGTTTGCAGCACGATCCCTCATATCAGCATTAGCTATAAAGCAATAAATCATTTTAGCCATGTAACAAAAAATATAAGCCAGGGTCATTCAAAATATGAGATGAAAAACATTGGAGTAAGGATTTCTATCAGTATTTTCCTTCTAAATGCTCAAACTCAGCTTAACACTGGGGCAAAACCATTTTTTAATGCCAATTGACCCATGTCTCACCATGGAAGCAGGGGTAGGCGGTCGGACATGAGCTCCTATGAACATGTCTCATGGCTCACGCCGTGGCTCACATTCTGCATCAGCAGACATGAGCCATGGCTGACGTGAGCCATGGTGAGCCATCGTGAGACAATGTCTCACGTCCGTGGCTCACATTCTGCATCAGCGGACATGAGCCATGGCAACCGTGAGCCATGGTGAGCCATCGTAAGACATTGTCTCATGTCATGGCTTATGTTCTGCATCAGCGGACATGAGACAGGGTGGATTCATGGCTCACCGTGGCTCGCGCTCCCATCTTTTGTTCATGGCTCACGGCTCATGGCTCACATTCTGCATCCCGCCCCTGCAAGGTTAAGCAACGTTGGGCCTGGTTAGTACTTGTGTTCTAGGCTGCCGTCCGATCTGGGGCGGGATGCAGAATGTGAGCCATGAGCCGTGAGCCATGAACAAAAGATAGGAACGTGAGCCACCGTGAGCCATGAATCCACCCTGTCCCATGTCCGCTGATGCAGAACATAAGCCATGGCATGAGACAATGTCTCACGGTGGCTCACCATGGCTCACGGTTGCCATGGCTCATGTCCGCTGATGCAGAATGTGAGCCACGGACATGAGACATTGTCTCACGATGGCTCACCATGGCTCACGTCTGCCATGGCTCATGTCTGCTGATGCAGAATGTGCGCCATGGCGTGAGCCATGAGACATGTTCATAGGAGCTCATGTCCGACCGCCTACCCCTGCTTCCATGGTGAGACATGGCTCTGTTCGTATTGGCAAAGTGTTTTGACCCTGGGTTTAATCTAGCTATGCTCTTTCCAAAGGACAATATTGATTTTAAATAAAATTGAATAGTGGATAATAACGAATGGTTTTTTAACAAAATTGCTGATAATTTGCATGATGATGGTTATGTATTGTAAGCAATTTTGGCACATGGTGTAATTTTTTGTTTTTTTTGTCCAAAACCTAAAATTTTGATGCTTCAAAATACGAAAAATCATAAAGCAAGTTTTTTAATGAAATCAGCTGAATTGTGCCAAGTACTTCTGTCATGGTGATATCTTCATGCGGTTAAAAAGAATGTAACTACGGCATATAAAAATTCCTACATCAATTCATAAGTATTGTTTCCCTTTTATATCATTGGGGAATTTTTAATATATCCCGATTTATGATCATAAACCTCAAATCTTGAGGTTTCAAAAATTCTAAGATGCATAAATTAATGGATTTTTGATAAAATCACCTGAATCATGGCAATAAAATTTTTACAGCTAAGAATACCTTGTTTTTGGCAAAAATTCACTTGGAAAATTGTAAAATGGAAACTTGATAAATGTGATTTAAAATGGAAACTGCTGACATGGAATTTTATTCTTTTCCCTAAACCAACAGATCAATACGACCAAGCATGTCCATCATCATGGCAAATCGTGTCTATCAGATCGGAATCAGCCGTTTGCCACGGTAAGCCGCCGTTTGCCACAGGCTGAGACATCCGATGGGATGGCAAATGAAGGCTCAGACTTCTGCATCAGCCCTTTTCCATCGTCGGACGCCGTGAGCCATCCCATGCGCGTCCCATGTCTTGTCGTGGCAAATCATGGCTCACATTCTGCATCCCGCCCCTGCAAGGTTAAGCAACGTTGGGCCTGGTTAGTACTTGTGTTCTAGGCCTGCCGTCCGATCTGCAAGGTTAAGCAACGTTGGGCCTGGTTAGTACTTGTGTTCTAGGCTGCCGTCCGATCTGCAAGGTTAAGCAACGTTGGGCCTGGTTAGTACTTGTGTTCTACCGTGGGGGGGCGGATTTATTCGCGAATGATTTCAAACAGATATAACTCAAGATCTACTCAATATTTTTTCACAAAAATTTATCAGCAGGTGCTTTTAAATGTCTTCTAAATTGTGTTAAATTTGTGTGCCAAACGGATTCAAACTCATGTGTTTATTTTAATTTTTGTAACATGAGTCAATATATAGTAAGTTTATTGAGCAGGGCAATTTTTTTTACAGCAAAATGATTGTTTATTTCAGTTTTAAAGGTTTTAGCAAATTTTTTATCATCAAAAGTTATTCCATTAATGCCTTGCTGTTTCCATGACCAATAATAAATGCAGAGTTTTTCTTATAAATCAATATTTATCTCCAGTTTTAGTCTAAATCTATTGTTTTGTGCAATGTTTCCCAAAACATTGACTCAAGTTACAAAAATTTAAACAAAACCATGAGTTTGAATCCGTTTGGCAAACAAAT
>JASANA010004698.1:0-16637 GCA_030248095.1 Ptycholaimellus sp. GST1_10
TAACAATAGAATCAATAATCAGTAACAGCTGAACGGCTGAGAATTGAACAGAGGACTTGAGTTTTTTTGTTCACAAGTCATATATAACGACTCCAAATCTGTGCTTACTTTTGAAAATGGTTGAGAAACCACAGACTTGCCCTCTTGAGTGACAAACTTTCATGCTAGCAATGGCATCAATAATCAGTAACAGCTGAACGGCTAAGAATTGAACAGAGGACTTGAGTTTTTTTGTTCACAAGTCATATATAACGACTCCAAATCTGTGCTTACTTTTGAAAATGGTTGAGAAACCACAGACTTGCCCTCTTGAGTGACTAACTTTCATGCATGGCAATGGCATCAATAATCAGTAACAGCTGAACGGCTAAGAATTGAACAGAGGACTTGAGTTTTTTGTTCACAAGTCCTATATAACGACTCCAAATCTGTGCTTACTTTCGAAAATGGTTGAGAAACCACAGAACTAAGCGCTCCGCGGTCACCTATTGCGCTTTGCGCCATATACTTGTTTTCGGTAGGCCACCACTGGTCTTGTTCATGTGGCAAATAAATATTGTTTCCGCATGGTCAAGATTTAGACAAGACTAAAAAGCTACAACATAAGAAGCTTATGAATTTTAAATCATCAAAAATATATACCCAAGATGCAAAGCAATAGTGATGCATTTTGATTTGAATTGTTGAGAAATCATTTTGAGCAGAAATTCCATCTAAAAACTCCACTGCTCAATCATAAGCAGGCGGAAATGTTGGCAACAAGGCACAGACAGTCCAGAACTACAAGGTGAGAATGAATATGTCAGTGATCACAATGATGTTCTCCCACAGGATCATCCTGAACTCCACCTCCTAGTGCCATAATCCCCAGGACCTTACTTAGATAGATTATACTATCTGAAACCTGCACCCATCCATGGCTTACCCCAAGCCACACAACAATATGTCTCATAGACGTACTAAATATCGTATAAATATTGCTTCTACATATTTATTTAAGGTGCACATTGATATAAAGTTTGCAGTGTTTGAATGACAAATATAAATATATTATGTTTTAAAGTATATTATTTGCAATACATATAAAACATTGCAGAATTTAAATATAAAACAGGCAATAAGCAAGGCATCTCAAAAATTAATGATGCTGGATAACCAACTGTTATTGTAGTTGAATTCCATGCACTGGGAGCTTATTACTGAAAATAATTTGGAGGCAAAGTATCATATGGAGGGATATCATAAAAGTCCAGGGTATTGCATGTGTTTGCAATTATGTTAATACATTCAGGAATGCATTGATGTGTCTTTCTGTTCCAAATCTCTTTCAATTTGACCACTTCTGTCTTTTCTATAACTCGGCGCCAGGGTAATTGATGAAATGAGATGAGGTGCACATGCTCAGGACTCAAATGGTAGTGAAAAGCTTAGAATACCACATGATCTAATATTTACAATTGGCGGCTGAACACATGGAAATCCTACTGATACGGATATAAATATAACTTAAATGACCAAGATCACACTCGGCAACCTCGCCTACCTTTGGACTTATTTGCATCAAAAATTTTATTTTGAAACAATACAATAGTAATAAAATAATTATTATGAATAGAACTTAATAATGAATAAAAGAACAATTTATGGCTTATGACCAGAACCCCCCCCCCCCCCCCAAGGCGTTTACCGGCCAACCAACGGTTAACCCCCCCCCCCCCCACGTAAGTATCCCCCCACGTAATTACCCCCCCCCAAGTAAGTATACAGTGCATGTCATGAACGTATGGTCATGCTTTCAAGGCCATTTTTGGTGTTTTTGCACTTGGGGGGGGGATCCTGGTCATCGATTTCGGTGACCCAGTCCCCCCCAAGTGCAAAAATCCCTTGATTATTGGTGACCAGTATCCCCTCACCAAGTGGCATTTGGGGGGGGGGGGATAGTGGTCACCAAACTCGTATACTGTTCTTGTTTGTATCTTGCGCTTAGTCACACCCGCTGCATAGTTGATAACCTAAGCCTAAGCCTAAGCCTAACCTCAAGAATACAAGGCAAAATTGGGGGGGGGGGGGCAAGCTTTGAGGGGGGGGGCAAACCTGTTGGTTGGTTTTGGGTTGTTGAAAAACGGCGGAAACGCCGGGGCCCCCAATTTATTGGTCATCCATCGAGACATTGGAAAGCCAGCATACCCCCAAGTGTAATATTCCTAAAATGAAGAGAAATGCGTGGACGGTCCTCGGATACAGACTTGTAGGAGTCGGTGGCAGTGAGGAGCTGATCTTCCTCCACAACCCTCATTCCCTACTCCTTGGCTAATGGCGGGGCCACTTCAGCATCAGCGCCTGAGCGGTGGCCATGCTGGCCTTGGCGGCGGTCTTGCTGGCCTTGGAGGCAGCCTTGGCAGTGGTCTTTATCTTCCTTCGCTTATTCCTCTCCCCAGTCAGCTCTTCATATGTCAGTGGCGGTGGAAGTGGAGCGCACTCATAACCATAACTATGGTATATTAACCATCATTCACCAGCCGGCAATTTCTGACCTCCCTAGGCTCCATCAGTTTCTCAACAGATTCAGTATCGACTGGTTCTTTTGCCGTGCTGGGACTATAAATGATTTGCATTTCGTTATTTTCCAATTCAATATCGATTGGTTTTGGTGCAGTAAAAATACTATAAATGATTTTGCATTTAGTTTTCACCTATTATTCATTTTGGTCTAGAGGTTGTTTAAGTGCTTGTTAAGTTGTTATATCTTACGGGTAGTTTCCAAACTGGAATAAAACAAGCTAGAAAATGCCAATCACACAATTAAAAGCCATAATATTTTACAACATTAAGTGATGAAAAGTAATTTTATAATGTTTTATAAATCACACAATAAATAAAAACGATTACAATAGACAATTTGCAATTATCCATAGTGACATAGGGAACGGGGGCTTTCAGTCTCGATGCTTCCGCTCTACTATAGCACATTGGTCAGGAGAACAAAGGGTATCCAGCCAAACAAGGCAAGCACCCGCAAACGTCCGCCAAACCATAGCGCTACACCAACCGTGCCTCTTTTACCATCGAGGACACAGTCGCCGCACCACTGGAACCCCAACCCAGGACCCTCTTCATATAAACGGAAAGTAAGACCCAAGGAAAGGAGCCAGATTCCAGGACAATACACCGCCCACTAGGACGTGGTGCAACGGTTAGATGGTCCTTTAAGTGGTGCAACAGATGCCTCGGGTGTTCCTCTAATTGAGCACTGCCATCGATGACATCTGATTCCTGCTCACCTTCAGCCCACCCTTAGAAGTAACCGCCTGGGACCCGGTCTACAACCGATTCCACACTATTCAGAACATGACTACACGGGATTGTGAGTGTAAGATGCACATCCAGATACATCCAGCGTCATCATCACCAACACAGCCAAGGTGGCCAACTTTGACCCTCCCTGCGCCCCACCGTTCTCTCTTCGCCCATCGGATACCTGTTCCTGGGAGCCCTCGGCGTCAAGCTACCACCCTCCAAGAAGAAATTGAGGAAAGCCACGATGCTGGTCAACCTCAGCGCTAACCTGGACCTGGAGAACATCTACTCCCGAGAGCCAGGCCATAACTGAGAATGAGCTGACCACCTCCACTCAGGAAGCGTCCCTGCAACCTTTCCGGGCGCAGCTTTCCCGGGTCCCCGAAAAGTGTTACATGAGAAAAAAGCTACAAAAGTGGATGAAAATTTTTTTATCCACGAACCAGCTCATTTTCCAGTGTTTTGCTAAAACATCGATTAATCCACAACGGATAGATGAATTGAGCTGCGAATTTAAGCAATGTTAGGCCTACTTTGTGTGCAAAAACCATCCCTCTAGCTACAAGTGAAATGGAGTGTACAAGAATGTACTACCGGGGGAACTAAGTCTTCGGGGTTTTCACCTCATTTGATCACAATAAAGTCATATGATCCCTTTATTTTGATGTACCTGTCTGTTAAGAAATATAAGGTCCAAAGCAATTTACATTAGAAATTACACTGATGAAATAATGGATTGCAAAAGGTGTAAGGCAATTTAATTTTGAGAAAATGGAGACATTTAATAATTTCTGCCGCTACTCTACAAGTAATCAATATTTTTAATAACCAATGTAGCTTAATAATAGTGGATATTAGGTCACATTTCAGACCAAATCGCAGCTTGCAATTTAACAAGTATAATGGTGCAAAGCGCAATAAGTGACCGCAAAGTTTTTGGGACTGCGTTATTAAAGACGTGGCTAGTTTGATTAAAAAAAATTTGCACATTATGAGCATGATGCTTTTTTAATTTTGTAAACCGACCAAGTAATTGTTGATATCTCAAAGTTAAACCAATGGGACATTTTCAAATTCGATTTTCAGATTTGTCGTGCACAAAACACGTTATCTACTCAAAACAGTAATGTTTCTAATATTACAGGACCACTTCAACCCAGTCAGAATCGTAATGCTGCATAATACCTTTCCAGGAATAAAAGTATGGTAAAATCGATTGAGAATGCGGCCGTACCCATCAGTTGCAGATTGTGACATATATATGTATCTATATATAAAAAGACAACAACTTGGCCACGTGTACCGACCATGAAGCGGGCCCAAAGGTTCTGCAGATTTGGTGGTACCCCAGTACCACCTTGTCCTGGTAACAACCTTAAAATTTCCAAGCTTGATGCTATGGCGGTTGTGTTATGTACATTTCTAGCCCTACATTCTGCAATAACTGCTGACATCAAAGTTGATGAATAAAATTACCTGCCCGTTTGTATCTTATTGCCAATGGGACAATGTTAACTGATACATAAGATGCCAGTGGGTATGAAGGGGTCAATATTGTATGCAATCAGAGTAGTATTTTCAGGCTGATTAATATATTTGATTTGAAACTCTTTTAATGTAAAATACAAGACCCTTAGAAATCAACAAACATGCTAGCTTTGGCTCCTTTTTATGCTGTTGCTTTTTATTCATTTTACGTTTTTGTGCTAATAATAGTCTCCTGTTGCAAGAAAGATAAGGATGAACCCTCCAGACTTTGCCGGACAAACACTTGCACATTGTTTTCAATTTTAAGGCCCCCCCCCCCCCCGGGGCCCGATTTGAAGCACAGCATGAAACACAATCCAACAGATTGAAAACCAATACATTGGCAGGTTCATCAAATAAAATCGGCTTATCCCAAGGCAATACAGTAGTTTCTAAATTAGTAGAAGGAAAAACAATGAAACAAAAACAGCAAGATCTTACACCAGCCGAACTTGAGAAAATAGAACAAATCAAACAAGGGCTTCATGTCCCATGTAGAACCCCAGCTTATGCAACATTATCAAACATAATTTCTGATTGGACTGACAAAAACAGTGCTTACAAAAGAAATAATGCAGGACCGGTTAAGAAAGTTCTGAAAAAGGTTAAGGCAAATAACCAGAAAACCAATGGTGTTCTCAGTGAATATGCTTTAGAATTAAAACCCATGAAACCAGTTTTCAAGTCATCAAAGCAAACAAAGCCTAATTTTAATTTAGCTAATTTAGATCATCTCCAATCAATAGAATGCAAACAAGAGGTAGATGGTCAGTGTATTGTGTCTGATTATCTGCCGTGACTTCTACTATCTTTCATTAGACAATCGTGTGATGCTAAATGGTTGATTTATTAAGTTTTCTTCCTTTTAGATTTACATTGTTATGTGAACCTTTTAGATTTACGTTTTTTCCTTAGCTGTACATTTTTAGAGATAATAACCATTTAATGACTGATGTTGGCCTAGCATTATTTGTTTTAATTTTTGCTCAAAGTATCAAGGAATGGGTCAAACTGCAACATGCATGCCAAAGCCTTCGCATTGCCGTCCACCACCATGCTCGACCAACTTCTCTGGCGGCTGCTGGATTTCAATCAAGGCTTCTGAGGCCTCCACTTTCTCACCCTACGACATCCCTCATATGAAGCCTCGGACTTATACGTATGAATGGATTAAGTGTGCGTTATTGGGAGATGCATAAGTTGATTGCACAAACATTTTGACTCCCTTTTTATATTTCTGTGCGAAACTAGTCACTGAAGGGAAAGCATAGAAATTGATAGGGGACAAAACAAGTATTGGGCATGTAAGCTCACATCTCACATCTCGCATCTCACATCTTGCATCTCACATCTCGCATCTCACTACTCGCCATCAAATCAATTATGGAGCAAAACAAGGTGTTTTTGCTACTATTTGCCATTGGTAAGTTTTGAGGCATGACGCTTCGCGGTCACATATTGTGATCTGCACCATATACTTGTTTAGTTTTCAAGTTTAAGTAACATTATATTTGAATTTAACCATTTTATTTCATACCAAAATTTGAATATTTATATTAATACAGCAATTTTAAAGTATACATGTCATTAACAGTTTACAAAATATGTATATGGTGTATAATTAAACCAAATTATAATTTAAAAGCAAAAATGTCAAAAATGTTATAATTTCGAAATGAAATAGCAGTAGCTTCCCAATAACGCCCATTGGATTTCCAGGTATTGAAATCTATATTAGAACTACTGTTAGAGAACCGTTGTGTAGGAACTGAGGCACCCGACTTTTTGCGCTTTCTCTGAGCTTCTTCTAAAGCTATTTTAATATTTTGTGCTTCTTCAAGACAACCGTTTTCAAATGCTCTTTGATCCGGGCGAAAGCGTGAATCTGTAACTGGAAGATATCTGGTTTGTTCTTTAGTAGGCAGCTCATTCAGTTGGCGTGTGAATAAACCAAAATTTTAATATAATTCCTCGTCTCTTAATGGTTCCCTGGCATTGAAAAGAATACAGCTGTTGGCAGGTGCTACGTCTTGCTGTAGAATAAGTTGTTTGTTCCATTGACCACCAATACTGGCTAGTTGTTTGTTTCCTCTGGTCACTGCTCCTTTAGTTTCCAGTGTGCCTGCTTCCGTTTTTAACCATGCTGAGAGACCATTGCTTGATGTGATTTGAAATGTACCAACGGTGTGAAGTCTTCGCTGTTTTTGATCAGGGTTTGTAACACGGCATTCAAGTGGTGTATACTCATACGTTTCATTTATTTTACCATTTAGAGTAACTTTGAAGTGACCTGTAGGTTGTATGGACACATATGAAAAGCTAAGATTTGGTTTTCCAATTCGCAATACCCCTATTACTTTCCACCCAGTCTGTCCCTCTAAACAGAATGCACTAATATCAGGACTATGTAAAACTTGTTCCGAGTGAAATCGCCAACCCAGTTTTTCCCAGTTGTCCATTGCAAATGTTTCACCAAGAAGAGGGTTAAAAGGTTTTCCTGTTCTAGTGTGAGTATGGGCTATACCAGCAATGGCAAATCCTAGTACCAATCCTATTCTGATGCATGCGTTTGTCTCTAGCATTGCGTGATCTAATATTTCAGTGTATTCAACTTGTTCTGCAAGCCTTTGTAAAGACCCAATAGGTTCAAACAGTTGTAATCAGTGATGAGCATTCCAGGTCAGGTACCTGGAAATGGAAAAAAAATGCTATTTTGAAATTTTTTTTAGGTACCTGGTTTTTTTCAGGTAGCACGCATGAAAATGCAAATGCCTGGGAAATTGTTTGGAAATTTCCATTTTCATTTTCAGGTATTTTTCAGGTCAGGTGCTACTCCATTCAGGTTTTGGTGTCCGAGATTTCTGAGTCCATTTCCACCATCTGAACAACTGAAAAAGAGCTGCGCAACAAATCTTTCAAGGCAAAAAGCACCAAAACGGATCTTTGGATGTCACTTTGGACAGAGATAAAGCTAAAATGATCATTTCACTGGGATGATGGAAGAGGGCGCTGAGGGACTGGACTGGACTGCAAACGAGGGCAAACTGGCTAAGGCACCATGAGAACAACCGTGACTTGTGAGCACCAAACAACTGGCCATGTAAGTGGACTGGAATGTGAAGTAGGCGTAGAGGAAAGGAATGGACATGGAGAGCAACAAAAAGGGCAGTATCAGTAGCATCTAGAGGCTAAACAGAAATACTCGATGGAGGAGAGGAAGGCATGGGTGCTTTAGTGGATGAGAATGAAAGCGGACGGACCGGGGGGTGGGGGGGGGAGGAGAAGGGGCGGCTGGGGAGACTTGGAGCGGGAGCGGCAGTAGGGCACGATGACGAAGCCGGCGGTGGTGCTGGACACTTCATTGTCCTTGCTCTTCTGTGCTCCCTGCGTGTTCTTTGCCTTCTTGGCAGCGATCGTCTTCCGCGCCATCTGCTTCTTGCGCTCTGTCAATTAGGCCACTGCAAGTGATGCGATTTGCAAGAAAGAGAGGGGGTCAAACTGAGCGTGGGCTGGGCGATGGGCTGCGACACTGGCTGCTGGACCGTGGGCTGCGGCGGCGGCTGCTGGACCGTGGGTTGGGTGTGCGTCTAGCGTAGAGTGTCCATGGCTAGGTTGATGTAGTCCTCCACCGCGCCGAGGCTGTAGAGGGCATTCTGTATGGTGTCTTCGAAGCCGGGATCGTTCTCCTCCAGAGCTCTTAGGTCGTAGTTGATCCCACCGATGTGGACGAGGGCATCGTACATCGCCTCAAGTGAATGGGGTTTAATGGAAATGAAATAAAATGCTGAAGCAGGTGAACCATGTACCATGTTTCCCAGATTTTGGAGACGAAAAAAAATCACTAAAAGTTTTTCAGGTAATTCCATTTTCATTTCCATTTTTTTCATGCAATTAGCTGAGCACATGAAAAATGGAAAACCTGGAAATGAGATGCATGAGAAAATCCGCCAGAGGCCCGAAATGAAAAGGAAAATGAATGGATCTGCGATTTTTTCATTTGCTCATCACTGGTTGTAATGGAAGCCTATTTTCTGCAAGAGCTCGGATAACTACTGCAGCTGTAATGGACAGAGTTCCAAGCATTGGCAAAGGCAATATTTTCGCTGCACAGTTCTGTGTTTTGTTTTGTCATTTTGCTTATCTGCTAGGTACAGCTTCAAGTTTTTTATTTTCATCTTTCCTCTTGGTCTTTTTCATTGGAGTTGAATGTTTTTTTGCCATATGTTCTTCGTTTGGCATTGGTAGCTTCTTTTTTGCCTCTAGTGTCATGCTTGACTCATTTTCTTCATCTGACACAATTTCTTTTTCTGATACCAGATCAGGTGACACTTGTGATTTGAAGAATTCACTTGAACTGGTTGACATATAGCTACTTGTCATTAGTTCACTTTCTTTGGATGGAGCTGTGATTTCATCAAAGCTTTCAGCAGGTACTAATAGTTTGTGTGGTGATTTGGTCATTTTGCTTGAAAGCATGCTCTTGAATTTTTCAAACAGTTCAAACAGCTGCTCCAAATCTTCGAAAAGATGAGTAAGATTATTGTGGAATTGTTCCTTATTAGTTATATTTGATGAATGTTTTTGATGCCATTTTTTAAAGAACCATTTCTTTTGAGAATGTGGTTTAAGGACACTGTATGGGAAACTATGATTGGCACGAATTTTAAGGAAAATGTGTTTTGTTTTGTATAAAATTTGCAATATTTCATTCACTCTTGATTCCATTTCATTGCTAGTAAATATAATTTTGTTTGGGTTGTTAATTTCTGGTATACCATAGATGAATTTCACCTGTGCATACACTCGGTGTAAATAAACATTTAGCAACCATGTGTCAAAATATTTATGAGATATAAGTGATAGTGCCAGATGGTGTATAGTCCCAGAACCCAGCTCAATGTCCATTTTATGGCTTCTTTTATGAAATTCAACTACAGACATGCCAAGATTTATACGAAGTTTAATTTTTCTGCCTGCAATATTGTTAGGTTTTATTTCGGTATGGTTCAAATATAAAATGCCATTTTCGAGCTCTGCATGCGCTTTGTTCCAGTGCTTTTCTCCTGATTCACGATGTAATACTGTCACAGAATATGCATTTGGGGGCAATAAATGGGCTTCCGCGTCGCCTGGCATCATTCCACTCATTCTGGGCCATCGTTTTGCAGCTGGTATTAAATGACGGAAGGGTCCTCCTTTTTCAGGCAGCAAGGTAGATTTAATATCTTTATTGGTTGATTCATGTTTAATACCATTTGCACTTGTTTTTATTACATCTGATGGTTTCATTTTGTATGCTTTCTGATGGATGTGCCTAAAGTAAATATAAGATTGTAATATTTACGTAACTTTTAATTGATTGAAAATAGAGGATTAAAAATTTTGCAATGAAGCCAAATATTTCCAAAAATAAACAAAGGTTGACTGCTTCTCGTATCCCTCAGGCTGCTCAGGCAGCAGTAAAAGAAGAGTTGGACCAATTGTTGGCGGCCGGAACTATAGTGCCGAGTTTGAGTCCCTGGGCCAGCCCCTTAGTGTTGGTGAAAAAGAAGGATGGAACTTTGAGGTAGTGCGTGGATTTGCGGGCGGTAAACACGGTGATGCACTGCCAGTTCTACCCACTCCCGTTCATCGCCCAGGTGCTGGACTCCGTCGGAAAGGCCACCACGTTCAGTTCTTTAGATCTTCAGAAGGGGTTCTGGCAATTGATGCCCATGCCTGCTGCAAAAAAACAGCTTTTACAACAACTTGGGACCCTTTTCAATATTCTAAAGTGCCTTTAGGACCAAGAAATAGTGCTATGAACTTTGCCAGAGTCATGGGAGCCATTTTCCAGGCCATGGAATGCCCCAATATTATAAATTTCATTGACGATATTCTTTGCCATGCTGCAAGAATTGATTAAATGTTGGACCAACTGGAAGTGATTTTCCAAACGCTCATCAAGTTTTGTCTAAAAGCAAAAACCATGAAAAGTATTGTTGATGCGAAAAAGAGTAACTTTTCTCAGACATCAACTTTCCACTAAAGGCTTAGAGCCAGACCCAAAAAATCTTGAAGTGATAAAAAATATGCCTAGCCCAGTTAGTCAACACACGTTATTAGTGGCATTAGGATTAATTAAGTATTACCACCATTTTATTCCCGATTTTGCGAAAGTGGCCTTGCCGATGTATAAAATGTTAAAAGGGAAGAAACAGGGAAAAGCCATTAGGGCAGCGGCAAAGGGGAGCATGGCCGCGCTGCTGACGGATATCAAGCTGCCGAAACCGCCCGCCAGCAACTGCCCCGACCCCAGCTTCTACTGGACCAAGGAATCCCCCCTTCTTCAAGCTCCCATCCTCGCTTATCCAAATTACGATGATAAGTTTCCTTTCCTTTTGCAGACAGACGCAAGTGATTATGCCATTGGAGGAGTTCTTTTGCAAAACTCTGAAGAGCATGGTGATAGACCAATTGCATACATGAGCCAAAAAATGACAGATCCGGAAACCAGGTACGCAGTCTCTGAAAACGAATTATTGGCCGTGAAGTTCTGCATCAGTGAATGCAGAGATTATATGTACATCAATAAGTGGATGCTAATTTGCAATCACTCACCTTTATCGGCTATTTTGAAAAGACCTAGCGGATCCGATTGTTTGGACCGTTGGGCGCTGCAACTTTTAGACTATGATTTCGAAGTGGATCAAAGCCTAACAATGCAGATGCATTAAGCCATCTTGTCCCCAACACCGCCTTTCCTGCAGGCTAACCAGGACAAAGAGGCCCTGGCTGGACCTGAACAGGGGATGGCGGAAAGAATTGTGCAGGAAGCAAACAGAGTGGCAGTGGCGACGAAGCATGAGAGAAGCGGAGGGCTCAAGTGCACGCCCTCCATCACCTCCACTCCACTGAGCCGCCAGGAGGGATGCGACAAATCACAAAACAGAGAAGATTGAGCCTGACCAGGAGCGTTACCGGCTCCATGCTCAGGCTCACCGACACCTTATCCAATTCAGAGGAAAGGCGAGGCCTCGTCAACTACTTTCATCACATAGCGGCGGACAAGTTGGTCCTACAAGGCCTAAGCGGCAGAGGGCTGAGGATGATGCTGCTGCTGTTCAAGAAGAAATGTTTATATAACAAGGAGCTCGTCTTCAACGGCTGCAGTTTCAAGGGAGTACCTAAACGGGCGGTCTTCGATTTCTTCCAGCCGCGTCGGGGCCGCCTGGAGGAAGTCCAACTGTCTTCCTGCCACGACATGAACCAGTCTCTTTCCCCTGCTGAGTTCTGGGATGCCATCCGTCCACTGTCCAGCCCAATCTCAACCATTCGTCTCAAGGATCACCATGCTGATTCCCCCTGGATGGATTGACTGGCCTCCGGGATCCTGTTACTTCCATGACCCCCATGGATGCTCGATCTAGACGGCATCAATCCTCCACCGAGAATCGTGTATCAATGCATACGCAATTGGCTAGAAGAGGACACGATCATGGGATCGACGTGGGTGGAGGCGAGGCAGAAGTGGGAGCAATCCATCAATCCTTCCAACTCCGAGCCGGTGGTCACTAACCACACCGCACCTGATGAAGCCACTGCCTTATGTGGCAACCTCTGAGCGGCGTTTGTTTGGACAGGCACCCGGACCCGAGAAGGAGGCGCCACTTCATCAGTCGAAGGGGGGAAGCTCACGACCGAGGATAGAGGACGCGACTTCATCGTTTTCGCAAGCCAGTTTCGTCGGCCTATGTCAATGAGGCGGGCGGAAGGGAGGCCGGGATCAGTCTGTATATTTTCCCTGAGATGCCCTAACCTGTTTCTGCTCTGCGGCCCTTCCCTTCCGGTGACGATGAAAGAGAATCTGGCTATGTTACTGCTGTATATCACCACAAATACATCCCATTTGATGTCACCTTACTTTATGCACAATCTCCACTGATGTTTCTCAAATTTGAACCAATTAGAAATTTTCATTATCTAAATAATTTACTTCTTAGTTTCTTCGCTTTTTCGAAGAATCAGTTGTGTGGGTCACACGAAAAAGATGAAATACACAACACAATCCCCCCAGGCGAACAACCAACAAAACGATTCCCAAAATGTCCATTAAGCACACTTTCGAAACCAACAATGTTGCCAAATGTGATTTCATTTTTGAAATGCAAAAACCCATTCAAATCTACACATGACAGTCCTTTTCGAACAAAATAGAAACAAATCAAGTAAAAATAATTGGTACATAGAAGATTGCCTTTTAATCTCAAGAATATGTAATAACCATTCCAGTAGTTAACAGGAATCCTGCCAAATACTAAATTAGGTTGGGTAGAAGTCTGCGATAACGAAAATAATTTCCCATTGGAATTATGTGATGAAGAAGAGGAAATTCCAAATAACAATGATTCCAACAGATATTTCCTCACCTTCAACCAATGTTTCACACAACAGGTAGCCACTATGCCAACTCATAAAGAACATTTAGCATTCATTGAAAAAACAGCTAAAATAGACAATGACAATACTCCACTGTGGAAAAAACAGCGTATCATGAAAATCTTAAAAAAATATCACATGTGCATTAGCAGAACTGATTATGACGTAGGGGAGGCGTTGGATGCAGAGCACAGGATAGAGCTAACTGATTATACTATGTTCGATTGCAGCCGACCGATACCACTACCACGGCGACCAGTGGTTGAGATCATGATCGAGACCTTATTAAAAATGGGTGCGATCCATAGCTTTCCGAACGCATTTAGGACTTTGTGAATATGTTGCGATGCCAATGAGACTTGCATCTACATCATCTTTGTTTCAGCGGGCCATGCGCAACGTCTTGCTTATGGCGAAAAGTCTGGATTTACCTTGATGATGTACTCATCGGGGGCAAAGACTTTGATAGCCTATGTGATAACTTATGCTGCGTCTTCGATCGCCTCAAACATGCGAACCTCAAGTGTAAGCTGAGGAAATGCGAATTTCTGGAAAAAATATCGCATATCTTGATCACAATATTTCCGACCGAGGAATTAAAGTTGGTACCAAGAAGACAGACTCCATCAGTACCTATCGGCGACCGGGTAGCGCAAACGCATTACAACGATTTCTCGGCCTGATTAATGATAAGAGTCACAAATGTAATTTAATCACCTTAAAGCCCAACCTATTTTCAATGACCTTTGCATGATAAGATTTATTTAATCAAATTTCACCACCTTGATGCCAAAGCATTTTTAAGTGCTGGCATTAAAATGCAAGCTAAGAGAGAACATGCACTGAATCGGAGATTCACAATTTCAGTAATTTCATTCACTTTTTACAGCCAAAGGCATATTGCATTTTATTTAATGATTGTTTTCTTTTTATATAGTCTGCAGATTAAACTGATGATGTCAATCCCTTCCTATATTGGGCATTATATATCGAGCTTGGGGGTGTTTCAAAGCTTTGTCAATTTTAAAGCTTTGAATAGGGTGGGTGGGGTGGCGGGAGGGAGGGGCGGGTGGTGGGTGGGGTGGTGGGTTGGGTGGCTTTAAACGCAAAAAAGTTTTTTGGGCATAACTTGGTCAATCCTTAACCAAATTCAACAAAGGTTTTTGATTAAAGGTATGTGTTTGCTGCACCCATTGAGCCTACTCGCAGCTCTGTAAATTGCCCATGGAATATTTGGCAGGCAATCATATTTTCAAAATCCGTAATAGGGCTGGTCCTTGGCTAAGAGGGGACCGTGCTTCCGCTCTGCTCGCACGGCCCCAATTTTGAGAATTGCCAAGAAGACTTGAGTTTTTTTTGTTCACAAATCAAATATGCCGATTCTAAATCTGTGCCTACATTTGAATTTGGTTGAACAACCGTGGACTTCCCTTTTTGAGTGACAGGGCTGGGGTGGCTGGAAGAGGAATTTTTTTCAAAATTTCAATGTTTTATAGACCAGTTTTGTGTAGTTTTTTGCAAGGAATCCGAATTTGCTCTTGGTTTAGCCCTCTGAAAATTATAGCAAAAGTTATTCAAGATTTTAGATTTTTTGTTTTGTAAGGGTCCCTCCTTACGTTCAATCGACATTCCAACCTCAATTTTGGCATAAAGGAAGCCAAAAATCATAATTCTGGGGGCGGAATGTCACCCTCCAGGGTAGATATACTATAGTGACGTTGAGACTGTAGCCCCAGATATTGCCAATCCCCATGCCGAACAGAACGTATGGCGGATGGCAGATGGATAATGGACGGACACTTTTTAAAAAGTTTTTTTGGGCATAACTTGGTCAATTCTTAACCAAATTCAACAAACTTTTTTTGGATTAAAGCTCTGTGTTTGCTGCGTCCATTGAGCCTACTCGCAGCTCTGTAAATTGCCCATGGAATATTTGGCAGGCATATTTTCAAAATCCGTAATAGGGTTGGTCCTTGGCTAAGAGGGGACCATGCTTCTGCTACGCTCGCACGGCCCCAATTTGGCACCAGCAGATTCAACTATTTGTAAATATGCGTCTAAACGTTTTTGCTCAGCCCATCTCCAATTTAGGATGTAAAAATGGCGCCAGATACTCTTTTAGGGGCCATGAAAAATGGAAAGATGAAAATGAAAGACACAAAACGGCAATCAGAGATGCACTACAGTAGCGTATTTCTTTGCAGAACGTTATGGTAACGTTCGATTCCCACAACAAACATGCCTTCATGTTGGTAATCCACATCGTCATATTTATTTTCCCTTCACTGAAAAACAACCATCATCCGTTATACGTTGTTTCTGTGGATGCAAAGAAACGTCTTGAGCAAATTTAGACACTTGCCAAGGAAACAAATTGGTTCAACCAAGATCCATTCTTAGAAAGTTTTGGAGTTGATTTTAGCACAAATATGGTCAAATTAAATGGACAAATATTAGCTCCTCCGCAATTAGAATTTAATCAAAATGCAAAAAGAACAACCAATAGTTGTGTCATTCTTAAAATGGTTCTTGATAACTGAAAATCAAGTATTTTCATCCATCAACGAATGGTCGCTATGCACTAATTGTCATGGGGCCAACTCAAGGACAACCTACTTTACAAAGATTCTGTGATTTTTTTTGGCAAATATCGGCTTAAGTTGGGATGAATTTCGCCCACTGGCCTGTCCTAGTCAAATTTAGCAACGGATATTGCAGTGATGAGCTAAGCTACCTATATATAGAAACATTAAAAGACTACAAAAGGAATCAGTGGTAGTGTCAACTGGTAATTAGTATAATGCCAAAACACAGGAATAATATGCTAAGTATCTATTTTAGACCTATTCCCAGCAACATTTTAGTGCTTAAGTGCGTGTGCAGAAAACTGTCGAGAATCAAGTGCTGTCTAGGAACGTATTGTCTAGTTTTCAAAATCACCAGTGATAAGGCCTCCCGCATATTTTTTTACAGAGATGGTGTAAATGAAGGCCAATATATGGATGTGCCAAAAGAAGAACTGCAAGGAATACGAACACCATGGCTAATGATCAGTCCAGAATATCGGCCCCCAATCACATATATTGTTGTCCAGAAAAGGCACCACACACCCTTATTCTGCCAAAACATTGATCATGATTCAATTGGGCGAGACAACAAGGTATTCTCGGCTGTTGCCAAGAGATGCGCGGGCTAGCTTCATGATATCACCATGACAAACATACCAGAAACTGGAGGATTTCATTAAAAACCATGAGATTATGTTTGTTCAAATTTTTGAAACATCAATATTTTAGGTTTTCGCCATAATCGGGAACAAATAACTATTTCGTAAATTCCTTCCAACAGCTTCAGAAATGACAGACGTATCTGCCAAAAAACATCTGATTTCATTG
>JASANA010004700.1:0-71434 GCA_030248095.1 Ptycholaimellus sp. GST1_10
TCGACAGCGCTGCAACCTCCGACCAGCCCTTCTCGTCAACAGTTCAACAAAGGTCCAGGCTCTCGTTTCAACTTGAAGCGCTACTGATCCCTCGTGAATTTCCCGCGATTTTCCAAAATTAGCAAATTTTTAGAGAGAATTCAGCGTCACTGTGTTCATTCTTAAACTGATTCCTTCTCTTCCAAGTGTAATCCTTAGCCTAAGCTTAATTGAAGCCATACGTGAACCAACCCCCCCCCCCGCCCCCCCCCCGCCCCCCGAAGCAACAACCGACTTGTTGCCTGCGACCCAAGACCCCGGGTAACCAACCAACCAAGTTTTTTCTGGGGACCTACCTAACCAACCAACCAACTTGTCGAGGGGGTCCCCCGGGCCCCCGGTACTTCCAACCAACCAAGTTTTTGAAAATTTCGTGGGAAAATATTACTTGTTTTTGTTGGTCAAATGAAAAGTTTCCTTGCTGCCGCAAGTTTGTCCAAATCGGGGTTGGGGACGCTTTTTGTTAAGAGGCCTATATTTTTGCAAAATTTTCCCATTAGCACTAAGTCCAACAAACTTGCTGAACTCCCAATAGCCCCCACGGTGGGGGGTGGGGGCCCGGGGGGGGGGGGCGGGGGGGGGGGCCCGCACCAACCAACCAACTTTGACCTGCAAAAACCGACCGGGGGGGGGGTGGGGGGGGGGGGCAAGCCGGGGGGGTTCGTTTTTTTCGTGGGGACGCGTATGATTGAAGCACAAGCATCACTATGCTAAATGGTCGAAACTAAGCCCAAGCATTATGGAAAAGAAGATAGTTTTTTGTAAATGGCGGTAAAGTTCTGAGCCTTATTGATGTAGAAGAATGTTTTTGCGGAAGTAGGTAAAAACTATGGAGAATCAGAGCAACAACTGGGACTATCTGGACAGCGGCGATGTGCAAGTGCTGGGCATGGCTTACAAAAACCCTCGCCTCAGCTTTTCCTCCTCCTGCCCAAGGATCGCTTTGGACTCGAGGTAAATCAAACTGCTCATCTTATCCCAAAAAAAGGCGCGTAGTTGCCCAAGAAAAAACTGCAGCATTTCATGAGAAAAAATAAAAAAAAAGAAAATATTTTAAAATTAAATCGATAAATTATTTTAAAAAATGATAAAAGAAAAATTACAGGGATGGCTCGCCAACTTGAACGGCAGCGCACTTCTGCAGCTGATCCAGAAAGCGCAGCCTGGTCGTTCTGTTCAGGTAGCCTTTCCTTGCCGCCGTTTTTATGGCACATGCGGGAAAGCTGAAAAGGGGTGGAATGAAGCTATTGCAGCTGTACCTGCCGAAGTTGAAGCTGAGCAGCGACCTGGAGCTGTGCGGAGTGCTGGATGACCTGGGCCTCGGCCAGCTTTTCCGCGAAGACTCTGCCGACTTCAGCCTCATGCTCGCGCCGCCTCAGAAACTACTATTCATCACCGACGTCAAGCAGCGAGCATTCATCGAGGTCTCAGCCCTCTTATTCAGCCAGGGGGGGGGGGCGGATAAGCTATACAGGCCATTTCCAGCAATCATGTTGGAGGAAAGAGTGTAAGGCATGGTTTGTGAGGTGACAGAGGAGGGCAGAGAGGCGGCAGCGGTGAGGCTGGAAGAGATGGCGGAATGCATTGAGATGGAGGAATTGATGTCTCCGCCGGTGGTGCGCGCCGACCACCCTGTCCTAGCCGCTGTCCTGCTGGACAAGCAGCACTTCCTCTTCCTCACCCTTGTCTCCAATCCTACCGCCTGATTTATTCCATGCTTCCCCATTCCTTTGCTTGCTCACCATTTTTGCTTCTTTCAATTGCATGGCCTTCATGAGTTTCCTGCTGCGTCTCAACTAAGCGTGATAGTAAGAGCGGTTTTATCGGTTTTATGAGAGAAAAAAAGAATAAAAAACGGTTTTTTACTGAGCCAAACTGAATGTTTTCTGACACTGGGTCAAAAATTCTACAACCTTTTTCATTTTCTTTTTTTTGTTCTAGTAAAGGAAAGGAAAAGTTTGTTTTCCGTTCGTGAAGGAAAAGTGTGGGTGTTGCAAGGTGAGGAGGGTCGGAAGAGGAGGTGGGAAGGTCATCCCGCGAGGGTGCCAGCCAGGCCGTGTCTCTGCCCCCCCCCCCCCACCCTTGGCGTGCAAAGGGCCTGTATACAGGCAAGTAGGCGGCCATATCCGCGCCTCAGATAAGCAGCGTCTAGGCCGTATACCTACCATCCCTCCTCCTCTCTCTCTCCATCCACTCTTTCCAGCACCCGCTCTTCCCTCAAGCCCAATCTATTTAGGCAGAGAGAAAAAGCATGCCTTCTGTTTTTCTCTCTCTCTCTGCCTCCTCATTTCCCTCCTCTGCCGGCCAAGGTGAGGCGGGCGGGAAAACAGGCAAGACTGCCTAGGCTGGCTTTATTTGTTCTGGCAGGGGATGGGAAGCGGTCTGGGGGGATGAGGGGCGGAATGAGATGAGCGGTAGGCTTCCCTTCCTCTCTTCACCACCCCTGCTTCTCTAATTAGATTGCCTTGGCGCTAGCCAGCTCGCCTGTGTTATATATTCACATTGGGGCTGTGCGTGCGGAGCGGATCCCCAGTCCCCTCTTAGCCAAGGACCAACCCTATTACGGATTTTGAAAATATGATTGCCTGCCAAATATTCCATGGGCAGTTTCAGTGCTGCGAGTAGGCTATGGACGCAGCAACACAGAGCTTTAATCAAAAAAAGTTCATTAAATTTGGTTGAGAATTGCAAGTTTGGCTAAAATTTTTAAGTGTCCCGTCCGTTATCCGTCCGCCGTGCGCCGTGCGCCGTACGTTCTGACCGGGAGGCATCTGGCAATATCTGCTCCGTCTCATGTCCTTGTATATCGACCCTGGAGGGTGCCATGGTGGGTCCGATTTGATTTTCGGCCTCCTTTTGCCGAAATTGAGGTTGAAATCGATTGACGTAAGGGGGGACCCTTCAAAAAAATCTTAATTTAATAACTTTTTTAGGATGCTCCAAGGGAAAAACAAGCACGATTCGGAATTCTGGCAAAACTCACAAAACCTGCCTATAAAACATTAAAATTTTGCAAAAAAAAATTTGACCATTTTTGCCTATAGGGTGCACTGTAATAATCCTAAAAAAGATATGCTGCCCGTGGTGGTGGTTTAAGTTAATTTTGGTCTAGATATGAAACCGGCTCAAAAATATACGATTTGATCAAACAACATAGGTGCAATCTGGTCTTCATGTGCTTCTACCAGGCCATGGTGTACAGCAGCTCATCATCACTTCGTCTTGAGGCATTTTGGGGTTTTTGGCCTCTACCCACCTATGGTAAATTGGGGCGTGTTACAATCTTTTGTATTTGCTTCCATTGTCTTCTAGGCTTCTACAGGCCATGGTGTACAAGCAGCTCATCATCAACTTCGTCTTGGGGCTTTTAGGGGTTTTTAGCCTCAATAACCACACCATATAGGTAATTGAGGCATAGTTACGAATCTTTGTCCATTTGCTTACACATTATCTTCGTGGGCTTCTACCAGGCCGTGGTGTACAAGCAGCTCATCATCAACTTCGTCTTGGGGCATTTTAAGGGGTTTTTGGCCTCAATAACCACACCATATAGGTAATTGGGGCGTAGATTTGATCTTTTTCCATTCCCTTCCATTGTCTTCATGGGCTTCTGCCATGCCTGGTGTACAAGCCCCTCATCATCAACTTCATCTTAAAGCATTGTATTGGGCTTAGGCTTTTTTGGCCTTTGGCTTTCAAATTGGATGAAATTCTGAATTGTAATCTCGCTTAGTTTTTTCCTCTTAGCTGGTCTCTTTATAATGCTTGTAATCAAGTTAGCTTGGGCATCAAGGTAATGAAATTTTTTTGATTCATCTTATCATGAACTAGCTTGGGCTCTAAGGCAATGAAATTAATTTTGATCTCTTTATCATGAAATTATACTTACAATATTTTGAACCTCTAAAGAGCTAGAGAGCCCAGAAAAGTTTGACATTTGTAATATTGTAATTTTTGGCAGGTTAAAGTGCACGTACATCATGAAAAACTTCAAATAATTTAAACAAATGCTGTTTGTAGCAAAAAAAAAAATCTGGGAAAAATAAAAAAAATATTTTTTCAAAAAACTATATTTTTAATGAAACATATTTTCATTGTTTTTCTAAATGTTAACCAATGTTTATTTTTTCTTTTTATCTCTATCTAAACATACATCCTAAGGTGATCAAAATTTTCTGGGCTCTCTTAGCTCTTTAGAGGTTCAAAACTATTGTAAGTATAATTTCATGATAAGAGTATCAAAATTAATTTCATTGCCTTAGAGCCCAAGCTAGTTTCATGATAAGATGAATCAAAAAAATTTCATTACCTTGATGCCCAAGCTAACTTGATTACAAGCATTATAAAGAGACCAGCTAAGAGTGAAAAACACTGAAGCGGAGATTCACAATTTCAGTAATATCATTTGCTACTTTAGACCTGTTTAGGGCTGAGAAAAGGGAGGCTGGGGTAAGCGTGAGTAAGAACGAGGATTACTGGACATATGTTTGCATTCCTTTTCGAAATATAGCCGCCTTCCTTTTGGGCGGTCAATAACACTAGATGTGAAGGATGATGTTCTCGAGATGGCAGTCTTTGTCTAGTTTTCAAGGCCAATTTCAAGGACTCCCTGCCTTTCCTCTTTCCACTCTATTTGAGCTCCTCTCCAGACGCTGTCTCTGTTTTTGCACCTTTTTTGCATCACTCTTCCTCCCCAACTGTCCCATTACTGTCAGGCGGTGGATTTTTTTCCACTTCTTCGTCAGCTAGCAAATTGAAAGATCCAGAATTCTTGAGCTGACATGAGAGGTGGGTGGTGGGTGCTGATGAAGAGGAAGGGGAGAGGTTGGGAGGGTGGTGGTTTTCTGGGGCCTTGATGAACGAGTCTTCCGGGGGCAGGCCAGGGGAGGGAGGGGTGGAGGGATGAGGTTAGGCGGGGGGATGGAAGGAGAAGCGGGAGGGAGGGAGCTCTGGGTCCTAGTGAGCGTGCCAGCTGAGCGTCACTGAGGGCACACACACTCACACACACGCCCCCCTCCACTTGGAGGAGCAGAGGAGGAATGTGGGCCGACGCACACATTGAGACGCGGAGGCTGCCCCAATCTGACGGAGGGCATTAGAACGCCTTGGCCCCGGAAGCTCCCCTCCCAGCTCAGTCTCTACCCATATTCCTTAAGCCTTTTTTCTAGCCAAGGCTTGAGCTTGGACGAAAATAGAGCCTGCTTTATTTTGTCTTCCTATTTTCCCGAGAAAAGCTGTGCAGTGAGACATTGAGTGCTGAAGAGAGGGTGAATTGCAGTAAAAATATAAAAATGCAGTACAGCGGCCTTCAGGTGCTCTCCTTCGTCCTCCTTCTCCTGGGCACAGGTAAAATTGACAGCCTAGGATGAATGTGAGGTGTAAAGAGGGTGGAATTGGCAGCGGCGGTGGTGGGCTCGATAGCGACGGACTTCTGGAGCTATCACAACGGGGTGCTGGAGAAGACGCACCTGGGGGAGCAGTACCGAGGCCTCTGGCGCTCCTGCGTCACCATCGAGAACCCCGCTGTCCTCGTCGGAGCCCCTGACCAACGTTTGCTGCTTCCTCTATCCTCTCTTTTCACCAGCACGAGAGGCTTTCAGCGCTGGCCAAATCCTGCAACAACCGCTTCGACATGGAAGTGGACCTGGACACGGGGAAGGTGGATCTGACGCACCGGAACGTGGCCAAGTGGGAGGTGGCCTGTCTGGGCCTCATGACGGCCTCCGCTCTCCTCGGCGTCATCAGCCTACTCTTTAGCCCCTGCTGCTGCAATCGCTGCGGCGTCTGCCTTGCCTTCTGGACTCTGCTCGCTGGTTCCTCCTTTATTCACTCCTCCTCCTTTATTCACTCCACCTTCTTCTTTTCTCTTAACTGGCACAGACAGCTCAGGAGTATTTATTGAGGAAAATGAAGAGGAAATTAAGAGAAAATGAAGGGTGATAAATTGCAGCCCTGTGCTGCGCAGCGGGAGTTGGCCTGTTCGCATATCAGCTGAAGGCGGGAAAGGCGCGCACCGTGGACGTCGGCGGTGTGGAGATCAACCTCAACTTCGCTAACGTCGCGCCTCAGGTTCGCCCCTCCCCCATTCACTGACCCCTCATGGCATTCCAGCTAGTCTGATATGGGTTGAAGAGGCGTAAAGGATTGCAGGACATGCTGGGCTGGTCGTTCTGGCTGGCGGTGTGCGGAGGAGTGGGTCAGCTGCTGGCCTCCTGTGGCTTCGTCCTCGCGGGCAGCCGCACCTCCTCCTACTCCCATCGCATCTGAGTCCTTCCCCTCTTGCTCTCTTTTTTGCAAACATTGCCGCATGTCCAGCTTTATCGATGGCATTTTCTCCACTTCTGTCCAGCACTGCGCAATGAGGGATGTTTAGACGAGTTGCTTCCAATGCAGTTCTCCACATTTCGCGCAAGTCTCACTTGTAAATCTTCGCATTCATCCTGCCGAAATCCACCGACTTCTTTTTGGCAAACACATCGACCTCCAAATGTGCTCATTTCTTTTTGTCATTATTGATGCGTTTGGTTAATACAAGACACGCTTGTATTGGCACTAAAAATAAGGACTGAAATAAAATAACAACAAAATGACAGGTTAACGGTCGAGCCCCAAGAGTAATGCATGTTTTATAAACAGATGCCAAATTAGTAAGTGCGCTAATTTAGACCTTGAAATTGTGATGCCATAGTTTTCCTGCTTCCGTTTAGAAGAAGCATATTCATTTTCCAAGTCAGAATCATGTCCCAAATTCAATTTGGAAAAGGATCATTTCGAAGAAAAAAGGCTTTTCTATGTGCTCAGCGGTTTTTTATCCTATTACCTTTACCATAACATGTTTTTCCAGTTATTGTTTTTCAATTTTTAATGTTTATGTCAACTTTTTTTGGAAACGCAGTCTTTACCTCGGAGACTGGAAAACAAAAAAGGCGAGCGTTTGGCATGTGATACTGGGAGACAAAAAGCTACAGATTTGCCAAGAAAAGCATAGCTAGGAAGAAACGACAAATGTTCGACACTGCGATTCATAGAGGAACAACTGCATACTCCAAAAAGGCAAGGCATAAATGCATAAATGCGCAAAAAGGTTCCCATCCTAAAGAAAAAGGCTGAACTCATGGAGACGAAGAAGGGGTTGTGGTGGCCGGTGGCTAAAGGGAAAGGATAGGATGATGGGGGAATGGGGAGCTACTGGTGCTGGATGGAGAGGGGCTTCTCGGCGGCCTTGACGGCGTCGGCCTTGGGCTTGGGCGGCGCGCAGGGGGCCTCCAGCAGGATCCCGCCCTCCTCCATGAACTTGGCCGTGATCTCCTCCCGCTTCACACCCTTTCAAAGCACCCCCACCTTACTCCGGCTAGAGGAGAGAGGATTGGGGGTCGACCTCGGGGATGGGGAAGGTGCGCTTGAGGTGATGGTGGGAGTGGAAGCTGCCGTCGTCATTCTTCCGCTCCGACTCCCCCTCCACCGTCATGCGCCCGTCCTTCGTGGACAGCTTCACCTGGGAGGCAAGAGGGGAGGTTGATGGGTTGGTTGAAAAAAGAGGATGAGGGGAAACCTCGTTGGGCTTGAACTTGTGGACGTCGATGTAGACCTCCATCTTGTAGGAGCCGTCCTCCTTCTGGACGACGGGGTACATGAGGGAGCTGGTCTCGCGGCTGGTGATGTCGCGGCCCCAGTTGCCGGGGTTGAAGAGGGCCGTGGAGCTCTCCAGCTCGGGCAGGAGACGGGATCCGAAGAGAGGGGCGAAGGGACGCAGCATCTTCTTCTCGATTCTCGCTCGCTCTGCTCCACTTCCTTGAGCTTGCTCTGCACTGGCACTGCACTGTGAGGCTACTGAGGGTGGCGGGCGCTTTTAAAGGGACTGGCCTCCTTCTGGAACATTCGATGGAGGGAGGCTATTTTGGGATCTGAGGATGATTGGTCGGTTGGGGGAGAAGCGACGAATGAGCGAGTGGGAATGTTCTGGCTGGGTGAGGAACAGTCCATCGGCCGAGAGTTGTTTTCGCATGTTACCATTCCATCTGTTTTGCGCATGCTCTATTTTGAGCCTGTTTCTCAACCAATGACTAATGCCGATGGGATGCAAAACAAAAAGATATCTCAAGATTGTTGAAGTGAAGAAATAATGAGAAAAATGCAAAGCGAGGTAGACCTGCTCAATTGCACATGTTTTGGATGAAAGTTTCGGTTTTTCGAGTAACATACTGTCAGAATAAATGGTATTAACGTTCACAAACGAGTTGACACGAAAGCCTTCTAGCTTGGTGGCTTTTAATGGTTCATAATTGAGACAACTTCAATTGACAACATGCATCCGAAAAAAATAATCAGCTGAAATGTTCAACGGCCCTAATTCTGAGATGATGAAAAGAAAGGCAGAAAGCTTGCAGCTGGAATGTTTTGCAGCAGAAATGCAAATAAGGCAAAGGAGCATCAGTTGAAGGGGACGGTAAACTGAGAAGGAGCTCCCGAGGGCCCGAACAGTGCTTTGGGGAAGCGGCACAGAGACGCATCCACCGGCGCCACGATGTTCAACAGCCGCTTGAACCCGTCCACCAGCCCCTGCACTCACTCCATCATTTTCCATATTTCTATTTAAATTCTAGAATTCAATTCAATAGCAACCTTAGACAGGTACTGAGACGGCAAAGAAGATGGGGACCTTTTGTTCAAGCAGGGCGTTGACTTGGGCCTCGTAGAGTTGGCTGTAGCGGACTGGGTCGCGGGCGAATACGTAGAGTGGGTAGTTGCAGTTGACGCTCAGCACCGCCCACTCGTACTGCCCCTCACGAATCGGCCCCGTCTCGATCACTTGCACTGCAACACTTTCCCATCCTGAGTAAGTTTGGGCCAATTGATTAGTGGTTGATGCCGTTGATGTCGTTGTGGGAGGAGCGTGTTTTGTAGATGAGCTCGCCGGGGCCGCGGAGGAGGGCGAATCCGGAGGAGATGTCAGGGCGAGCGAAGCTGTTGCCGTCCGTGGTGTACTCGAAGGTGCTGAACAGCGTGCCGGGGCCTCCGCTGCCCTTGTCCGACATCTTCTTGTCTGCGCAATGTCTCTCTGCATGAGCCAAGGGATGGAAGAGGAGGCAGCAAAGGAAACAGGTGATCATGGAGCAGGGTCCATTGGACATGGGCGGTGAGTAGAGGACCTGGAACCAGGTGCCCATGAAGGCGTCCACATCCAGCTGGGCCACCGGCTCCGGCTTCGGGTTGCAGAAGGGGCTGTTCGGCTGCGTGATCAGCTCCTCAAAGCCAGTCGCCTTCACTTAGGATTGGGCTTTGGAGATTGGGTACCTGGATGAGGCCGATGTTGGTCTTGAGAGCTTTGGGGTTGGCGAAGAGAGCGCTGCCGTTCACCGTCGCATTTCCGCCCTCCTGCTTGCTGGACTCCGTGAGCGAGGAGTAGATTGCCTGCGAGTACAATAATCACCATGCATGTCTCGCGTAGGAATGGAAGAGAAGAGGACGTTTGGAATGATGCCGGTAAGTCCCTGCCCGCCACTGGTAATCGTGTCCAAGATTGTACTGATCGGCCTCAAAATGTCCCCATTTTCTCTTTGTTCACAAACGCTTCGCATAGTTGAAAAATGAAGAGAATGAGGGCAGGGTAAAAGAAGGACCCAAAGGCAGCAATGTCTTGGAAGGGGGCGGTGGGATCTTGGTCGGGAGAGGCGGCGTCAGGGACATCTGCATGGGCGAAGTCGGGCGGAACGGATCCGGTGGCCCCCAGCTGGAGGAGATTCAGCAGGTCCTTCATCAGACGTCGGCCGTTCGGGCCTCCGGCATTTGGCGGTGGCCCCGTTTCCTACAACCATCTCTTGACTTCCCAATTACTTCTCACCAACCCCTCTCCTCTCATGATTCCGCTTCACAGGCAAGACAGGAAGGAGTGGAAGAAGAACGAAGGGAATGTCGTCAGCGGAGTCGGAAGGGAATGAAGGGACGCCGGAGGAGGAGGAGGATGCATCTGGGCTGCCGGAACCGAAGCCGCCAGCGAAGGGAGGAGAGCCGCTGCCGCCGCCGAAAACTCCACCTCCGACTAAAAGCAGATGAGTAGGATAAAGGAGGGGGAGGAAATGGAGGGAGGAGTAACAGGAGGAGGGTGGTGGAGGGCTGTCGGGAATGGAGGGAAGGCTGCCGATGGAGCCGGTGCGAATGGGCGGGCGCTGGCTTTGGATCGGGAACTTGGGCAGGTTCAGCTCCTCCGTTGGGATGTCCGGAATACCCGCTATCGACCTAGAGATCTACCTCTTAACCACCAAGACAAAATGCTTAGTTTTATATAGTGACGCGGATCTTTGGCTGCAAGCAGCGACTCTACATTTGAGTATTGATATGCTCGACTTTTCAGGAAACCATTCAGCCTATGTTTACGCTTGATGAAATCCTTGCAACCCTTGATTACAATGATAAAAATTACCAGTTATCAATGAAAAAAACTCGGATTTAGAAAGTACATGCGAGAAGTTTCTAAAAAGCGTGAAACTGATCTAATTTTTCAAAGCTTTGGTTCAACTTCAGTTTTCTCCCATCCTTGCCAATATAAAAGGTTCATTTCCTGTTTTGAGCTCTCAAAACCATGTCAAACTTTACATCACAATCAATCTTCCACGACAAAAAAATAGACGATCAATGCTCTCCAGCTGAGAGCTTAGAGACAGGCCAGGCCAATGCGCTTTGCTGGGTGGCAGCAGTCCCTGCCTCAGCCTACCTCCGCAGGTTGCCCAAGGGTACGTGCATCTCCGGCTGCCAAGGGACCATGGGCCACACTCTCACACTACAACAGGCAAAGGGCCTGCCTCTCTAGATCGCCCCAAGAACCAACTGCCAGAACTTGTATTTATTGGTTGTGGACCTCTATGAAACATCAGCACAATGAAAAGGGTCATAAATCTCCAGAACAGTTCCGGAGCTGCTGTAAATTTGCAGTACATTGCTTGAATCTAGATTTAAGCTTGGTGAACGCATCTATTAGCTTGGAAGTTTTGGAAAAAAAACTTCGCTAAAAAAGATTTTGGATTGACTAAGAACGAGGTATAACGTAAAAATACTTCCAAATTCATTTTTCAACCGTCATCCGTGCCCCCCTTTCTCTAACCACTCCTGCCCACTTCATTATATAAGACGTCAATATAGCCTCCATGCTGCAAGCGTGAATTTTAGGGCACTTGCAGTATTCTGCTAAATTTCTCCAGCTTCTCACAATATGAACTAGGAATACATGCTAACTTTTCCCCAGGTTGCCGCTCCCGGTTGGTAGGCTGCCAGTTGGCATTCCAGCCTTCTGAAAACGCCTCTGGATAAGATGGGAGTGCGAAGAGAAGAAAAAGAAGGATAACGGCCGGTGAAGGCTGGAGGAACTCCGATGCCGTCAGGCAGGGGATTGGAAGGAATGCGTCCAGCAGCGCCGGGGCCAATCAGTTGGTTGAGGAGGGCCTGAACCTCCGGCGGCGTCTGCTCATTCCCCACACTCCCTCTGCTACCCGCCACCTCAACCCACCTCCTTTCATTCCCAGAGGGCTTGGAGGATAGGAAAGGGGTTACCTCGAAGTTGGGCGGAGGGACGATGCCGGTGAAGATGTCGCTAAGGACCTGACCGGGGCCGTCGTCGGCACGGAAGTAGTGGGCCAGGTCGGACTCTACACGCGGCCTTCGCTGAGCTGCCATGATCTCCTCCACCGTGGGCAGACGGTACTTTCCCGTCTCCGCCACCCCCAGCCCCAACCCCATCGCCAACACCCACACCACAACCGCTTTCATCATCCCTGCCTTTACCTCAATTAAGGTCTCTTAAAGGTCTTCTTGAAACTGCGGCAGGATGGGGGGCTGAAAGAAAGAGGGAAAGAGGGTTGATGTGGGGTAGATGAAAGGTAGGGGGGCTGGGGAGCCATAGCGTATCAGGCAGAGCATCTGTGACCCTTGGCGGGGCACGGAGGGGCGGGGGAGGGGGATGGGTGAGGGTAAAGTCCATTCCTGGCCAGGCATTGACTCCGTCGCGGTTCCCAGTGTAATGTCGCCCATCCCAGGGCAACTCCCGCGTGCCAGTCTTTCTTTTAGCCCTCCCCAGCCCCGCCTCACCGATCCCAAACAGAGCCACAAGGGAGCCTGACCGGACAGAGTCCGAAGGCTGAGGATTGAAGCGAGCAGGCTGTGGATTGCTGCCCTTGGTCCAACTTTCCAGTGCGCCCATCCCTCTGACCTACATCCCATCCCCACTGCCCATGTAGGTCATGCATGCAATTGCACTGCCTGTTTTGTTGTCTCGTTAAAGTCTTTTGCCGTGATTTGGTTTTAGGGATTGGAAATGAATTGCTAGGAGCCCGAGAATGCTGATCGAATTGACCTATATCACCAATCGCATTTCACAGCCAGAACACAACAAGGACCATTACGTTTTATGTACATCGAAATCAATTCTGCGAGTACAATGTCTGCACGAAAAACTGCAACTAGATCAACTGCCTCATTTCTTCTTGCCCAAGGCGGGCAGGTTTTGCAGCAGTCCTTGTAGGGCCTGCAAAAAGGTTTAGTAAACCAAGTGTCATGAACAGGATGCTGAAAAGAAGGCGAACGTGCATTGGGTTGACGTTGCCAAAAAGTTGTGAAGGGTCGAAAGCAGCAGAGGGCGCATCGCTCTGGGGCAGGCGAATCTGGGGCTTGAGAGGACCGGCGCTGAGCGTGTTCTCCAGGAACGATTTCGGTGGTGCCACCGGCTAAAAGAGAGAGTCGGTTGGAGGAGTAAGAGGGGTGGATGGTGTAAAGGATGCCTGTCGCTGGTGTGCCTTGAGAGCGCGGCGGACGAGAATTTCCTTCTCGGAGGGCCAGTCGCAGTCGGGCTCCTGGTAGATCTTCTCCGCCTGGTTCCAGAAGCAGCCGTGCCCGAAGCACTCGTCCTTGAAGTAGTCGAACACCTGTCAATCCACCTTAGCTTTTACCACCGTCAGTAGCCCTTAGGTAGGGGTGCAACCTCCTTGATGTACTTGCGACGGAACTCCTCGGGGTCGCGAGCGAAGAGCATGAGGGCTGTACGACGGGAGTCGGTGACGATGAGGTAGTCGTAGCCGATCACAGTTGCGTTGGCCTCATCAACGCCCTCGGCCAGCTCGCTCTCATTGTAGCGCGCTCCCACCTTCACGATGTTGACTGGAACAGTTGGATAGGGCTGGATAGGGCGGGAGAGGGAAGGGAATAGTGGGACTGACATTCTCTGGGGTAGAAGTACTCCTGGGTGTGCATCCAGAAGCGACCGGGCTCCGACTGAGGGAGGTCGCGTTTGTAGGTCTCCACGGGCCCGTTCTTGTCAGTCACCCGGTAGGCCTCTAGCATTTCGAACCCACCCTGCACTCGAAGCACGGCGTTTGAGCGGACTGCAAACCTTTTGTACTTATTACCTTTTCAGCATGACATTTTAAGGATTCGTCAAATGCAATAAGGAAAATGTGCAAAATATGGAGAAATTCTAACAATAGGCGACTTCGCAGTACATGCTGGTGCGGAAGACGTCAAAGTTCATGGCTGACTTGTACATCTGAAGCAATGGACTGTGTCGCAGGTGTAATTGAGGGAATAAAATGAAGTATATGTCAAATACCTGATGCCACTTGCCCATGAGGAGGTCCAGGTTAACGGGCACAGTTTCCTCGTTCGCTGAGAACAGACTTCCCAAACCCGCCACTGCTTTGGCTATCTGGTCCACGTCCTTCAATCGCTCTATCTTATTTACATCCACATTTATACTTTCTCAATGCATTATCACAGCTTGCATTTAATGGGCTAATAATTTCCCTTTTTTGTCTAATATTATCATATCCAGCTATCTAGCAGGGGTTTTGTTGTTTTTTAAAACATCCAAGAAGGAGAATTGCAAAGTTTCCAACCCATCCTTCGCCGATGGCACTGGCGCAAGGTAAAACGCAGGCGAGAGCGAGCAAAGAGGCCCACATGCTGCTGAAGTCAGATGGTACAGGAAAGGCTGAATTGAGTGGGGAGGGTGGCCAAAGTTGATGGGGGTGAAAAAACGGGGGGGGGGTGGAGGGGGAGAGCGGATGGGAAAAGGGATTGTAGGGTGGATGTTTGGGTTCACGCACGGCTGCCCTTGACCTAGTTTGGGCTGGACAATGTGAGACGCCACTTCCTTCCTGCTCACTTCCTACTCATTCTCCGCCTGCCTTACACACCAAGGTTCACGGGATTAGGAGACCTCACTTTCCAGTCTCCACCCACTTTCTTTGCCCTTCAATCATCGTCGTCTGTTGCCTTGTCTCTTTTATTTGGGAATAGATTAAGAACAAGTCACTTAAGAAGTTCCATTTCAGGCGAAAACGCATTCAATTCCTCGTAGTCTGCCAGTGATTTCGCCAGGTGTTCGGCGAAAGAAAGATTCCAAAGAAAAGTGATGTAAATTCGAGCATGAAACTGACGTCAATGGTCTTAGGCACTAACGAAGGACCCAAAATCAACAAGGCTAAAGACAAGAACGCAAAATGCTGAGCTCCGAAGCGATCGAAGAAAGAGGCGCAATCACAGGTTCTCTACCACGCCTGGTAAGAGTGGGAGTCGGAGTAGGAAACGCAGCCAGGAGGAGTTCGGGGAGGGGAAGAGCCTTTGATTGGGGGCAGAGTATTAGATGAAGAGCCTCCCAGTGGAAGTGGAGGGTGACGGAATGTGAGGAGTGTTTCGGAGGTAGGAGAGGCTAGGCAGAGTGGATGTCGATGCGCCAGTCGGAGCTGAGGGGGAGGTTGGGCTTGCGAATGGTGATGGAGCGGGAGTCCGCGTCCCAGCCGAACTCCAGGTCCGCTGCCTTGTAGTCTGCAATGCTTGTCCCCATTGTCCTACTGCTATTTGGCCAAGAAGTGTTTGAAGCACCATCCAGGAAGAGGTGGACGTATTTCGGATGGAACTTGAAGCCCATGACGATGACGCGTTCAATGTAAACATCACTCTCCAGCTTTCCATTCGAGTCATGATTGCTGCAATGATTCATGAAATTGATTAAGAAGTAAACTTGATGAAATAGGAAAAGGTTGCCTAGAGGTGAGGATAAGCTTCATAGGCCCATCAGGGTAAAGCTCGAAGCGGCGATAGATGAACTGGCCCTTTTGGTAGTCGAAGCCATCGCCTTTGTCAAAGTACAGCGTCCCATTGGCCATGTCCTTCTGCAGAGTGACGGCCCTGATTGAGCCAAGGCGCCAAAGTGAGTATGAGGAGTGAGTGAACGGTGTCGGGGGCGACGTATAGGGTGAATGGGTCTTTGGCCATCAGTGTGGAGGCTCGTCGGACGCGCTCCCGGGTGCTGATGATAGTTCCGCCGCGCTGGAAGACAGGGATCTGGAAAGAGGTTTTGAGTGAACTAGAGGCGAGCAGAGGGGGTGAGAGGAAGGAGGTTAGCCTTGTCCATGGGCGTTTCGACGTAGAGGGCGCCGGGGCCGGGGCGTCCTTTGCGGGTGGCGAAGTCGTACCAGATGGAGCCCTGGCCGGGCAAGTACACGCTCACCGATGTCACTCCTGGCTCCATCACCGGGCGCACCAGCAGGGCGTTCCCTTCAATGCTCCTTCTTCAGGACGGGGAGGGAGAAAAGGGGAAGGGAAGGACCGATCATGAACTGTCGGTCCTCGTCGAAGGTGTACTCGTCCTCGGGGAACTCGGCCCACATGGGACGCATCACCGGCTGCCCGCTCACCTCGTGCTCATAGAACACCGTGTACCTCAAACGCTCCTGGCCTTGCAGGGAAGGCGATGAGAGAGGGAGATGAGAGAGACCAGAAGGGGAGGAGACGATAGCGGTAGCGGATGGCGTCGCGAATGCGAAGCTTCGTCTGCTCGGAGAAAAGCCAGGGCTCACGCCGACGAGTGTCGATGTGCGCATGCGCCCGGAAGAACGGCGAGAATGCTCCAGCCTAAACACCCAGGCCATTGATGTTTCAGGAGTGCATTAAACTGCTTACGTGCTGTGCCCTATTAGATGCGTGTGATGAATAAAGGATGTAGTGTGCTGACATAATGAAAGATTAACCTGATACCAACGGGTGAGGAGTTCTTCGTCAGGGTTGCCGAAGAATCCTCCAACGTCGGCGCCGACGAAGGGGATGCCGCCGACGCTGAGGCTGAGCAGCATGGGGATGGAGATGGCCAGGTGGGACCAGTCCGCCGTGTTGTCTCCCGTCCACACCGCACCTCAACGCTCATCGTAGAGGGGCGGGAGGAGGATAGAGGAAAAGAAGGAAGAAAAGTTCAACTGTAGCGCTGGCTGCCCGCGAAGAAGGCTCGGGTGAGGACGAAAGGTCGATGCAGGCCATCGGAGCGCTCATGGAGGCCGCGCACTGTCGATGCATGCTTCAATCCAATCCCCATTATCTCTTCTTTCAAGCAGGATATGAGAGGTTGATCTAACATGGTAGAAGCCGTACATATTATGGATATCCCGGTGTTCCCATCCACCGTGGTGCATGCAGTCCTTGTGCATGGTGATCTGGAAGAGGAGACATAATTGTGGCAGGAAGGAGAAGAGGCAGGAGTCTAGCCTCGGGCCCGTTGAAGACGCTGGGTTCGTTCATGTCGTTCCAGACGTAGAGATCGTGGGTGGAGCCTTCGTAGCGGTCAAGCGAGAACTGAGCCGCCCAATAGTCCTGCACTTGCGGGTTCAGGAAGTCCAAGTAGGCCGATGAACCTCAACAAAGAAGCATTGAATATCTCGGTCTTCTCATTCACTATGCTTCTAGCATGTTGCGGTGCTACAACTTTGGTTTCTTTATAAAGAAAATAAATAAAATTTATTTGTAATGAAGAGAAACAAACCTGGCCAGCACCATCCGTCGAGATCATTTCCGTGCCGATCCTTCACGTAGAGATCCTGGTCTTTGGCTTCTTTGTAAACCTTTAAATGTGCCAGTTGTATGCTAGAGCTGATGAAAATGAATGAGGGGACCTTGTAGTTGTCGTCCTTCTTGATGTGCGGGTCAATGATGACGACCATTTTGCGGCCCTTAGCAGATACCTTCCCGATCATTCCCTTGGGATCGGTGAACTTGTGTGCATCCCAGGTGAAGTACCTGAGAAGTTTGAGAGAATAGGCATCAATCTGTGCTTCTTGGATTCTACCAACCGCTTCCCGTCCGTGTGCTCAATGTCCAGCCAAATGACGTCCACCTCAATCAATAAGTTATTCAGTGCCTGTTGAGAGCAATAGGGGAAGAGAACGGGAATGTCATGGACGTCGAAGTTGTCATTGACCATGGCCACATCATCCTCATCGTTGTAGTTCCAGCGGCACTGATGGTAGGCCAGAGAAAAGGCCTGAAGAAGTGCTGATTGGGCATTGCTTTGTTGGTGGTGGGGTAAGTGGAACGGGTGGTAGCTCGGTGACGCCGGTGAGCTTGGCGTACTGGCGGAAGACGTCCTTGGGCTTGGGGCCGAGGATGAGGAAGAGGTCGATGAGCCCAGACTCGCTCATCCAGTGCGTCTCCACCTGCACTCTCAACGTCCATCTGAGGGGAGGGGAAAGGGGGAAAGAAAGGCGGACCTGTGGGACGTCATCGTTGGCAGAGAAGCGACTGATGATACTGCGGAGCATGCCTTTGTCCGCTGAGCTGGGGCGGACATCCACCCACGTTTCAGCTGCGTTCAGCCAGAACGCGCCCACGGTGTGCGATGCGCTGCATTTCTCCTCTTGCCGAAAGAATGGGCGTAGGGCTTTACAAAGGGCTGAGAGTAGGAGTGGAAGGAGGTGTGTGTGGTAGTGGTGGTGGATGGAAGGACAGTGTATGGGGTAACCTATGGCCGATGATGTAGGGTACGGCGCCGTAGAGAGCCATGCCATTGTTGACCTCGTATTCAAAGACGTCGAGGTTGTAGAGACGGTACGGCTCCGTGTTCCTCAACCCAGTTTACATTCCCTCCCTGCCAGGCATAGCTAAGCGGGTGAACTCGGTGGAGCGAAGAGCGAAGCTGTCGGCGTGCTCAGGAAGGCCGTAGACGTGCTTGAAGCCGATGAAATTCACGTCCATCCCAATGCTGCTGGAGCCTGGCAAGGCAGCTGAGTTTTTTCTGGGCTGTGAGGGTTGAGAGATGAGTGAAAAGAACCGTGAGGTTTGGAGTCGTGGTGGCTCTTGAAGTCCTCCTCCCAGAAGCCTTCGTCCTCATCTTCCTCCCCGTCCGTCTTGGCCGCACCCTCAGTCCCTGCCTCCTCCACCTTCTCCTCTTCTGTCTGCAGATCAAATTCTCTCTACTATTTTGGAATCAGGAAATTTTCTAGCTTTTTATTTACTACAACTAGAAAACGCAAAAGGGAGAGAGATTGGGATGGGTATTTTGTTGTAAGAATGTTTTGAGCGTTTGGAGGGTAAAGTGGGTAAAGAAGGGATACATTGGCTGTGTCCTTCTCATCTGAAGAAAAGACTCCGCTAACAGCCTTTAAGGGTCCCGAATACCACTGAAATACAACCCCAAAACGTTTGATTCAAATTAATGATATCCTCCAAATAAATTTTTTGAGCCAACAGAGTAAACTGCAGCTTAGATTTGGCAAATTGAGTGACTTTTACCGGTTCTGCGTTGTCGTCTTTCTTTCTGCAAAATTGAAGATATGATTCATGTGATGGCGGGAAGACTAGAAAATAAGATTTTACTCAGCCTTCTTGCGGAAGTGTACATACTTGAGGAGGCCTTGGGAGTTGAGCGAGAGGACCAGCTCCTTCGTCCCAGAAAATGCGTCCAAACGGAATGGGCGATGATAGATGATCACCTGGAAATACATACGAATCAAGCTCTGAGCCAAGCAAAGCCAGCAGTCAACTTTGTTCCCATCAGCGGTCAAGAGCGTGGAGCTGCCCTGACCCTCCGTCAGTCCCTTGAATCTACAAGCAACTGTGCTGGGAAAGAAAGTTAGGTTATGAAAGCTGAAAGAAAAGAACTTTTGCTGCTGCGGAGGCCCATTGAGTGCATCATCAGCCCTGAAACGCTGCTGCAGTCCATCCACCTCGTCCAGGGTGAAGCGCAGCGTGGAATCCAAGAGGTCCAGCAGAGTCAGCGCCAACTCCCGCCCCGTTTTCTGCACCGCCCCACCTTCTCTACCTCTCCTCCACTCTACTTCTTCAACCTCATCCTTGAGACGGGCAGTGAAGCTGGACTCGTCCAGTTTCCCGGAGCCAGGCACCAGGGCATACTGCGCCGAGCCCTTGGCCAGTGCCCGATGACGCCTGTGAAAGAGCAAGAGTGCCGGAAAAGCGATGTGTTGGGGTAGAAAGGAAGATGACTTGCAGAAACTGCTTTGTTGGCAGTTCTTGAAGTCCTCCCGCTTCACGCCGCCGACCAGCAGCGCCAGGGCCAAGAGGAGGACCAGCGGCCCTCCGTATTCAAATTTCATGCCGCCCACCTGCCTATCGATCTTCAAGCACCAGCCAGCAGGAATGGCTGCTGTTGACAGAACAGTGGAGGTGGACGGGGAAGAGGTGAGGCTTGAATGTGAGGTGTGCGGTGCGCTAGGCAACGGCAGAGGAGGTGGATTTGATCTGGCGAAAGTACACGCCAGCCCTCGCCTCCTCTCTGGGCCGTCGGCATACGGTGCTTCTTCAGCCACTCTCGCCTTGCCCACTCAGAGTCTGCGCAAATCTGACGACATACAGGACATTCCTATCTGCCTGTTTTGCCGCGTTTTTGTTTTTCGTCGTCTTTATCCGCCAACCTTCAAAGCTTTTAAAAGCCGACCATAGACCTTCATGTTATCAAAGAAACTAATTAATGAAATCCAGTTGAAGAATGGTGGAGGAAATGAAAATATAATAGATAGAGATGAATGGTGTTTGCTTGGAGAAGGAATCAGGCGGTAAGCAAGTAGGTGATGATGTCGGCGACCTTGTTCACATCCAGTCCCAGACGCTGAAGGTTGCGCTGTAGACGTGCGTCCTGGGCCAGCTGCTGCTCCATCCGCCGCAGGCGAGACACACTCCCCGCCGATTGCACCACCCTCTGCACCAAGCCTATTCCCCCAAACACTCCTCCTCACCCCCTCCAAACCCTGGCATCGCTGGAGCGGCGGAAGTTGGCGTCCAGCAGGCTGACCAGGGTGTCGTAGTCCAGGCCCTGAGCCTCAATGGCCGGGCGCATCTCAGCCTCCTGTCGCTGGAGTTTGAGGCGGTAGCTGTTGGCGTTGCTGCGGAAGTAGCGCCGCATCGTGGACGGATTCACCCACAGCTCTGCCAAGTCCCCAGTGATCTCCTGATATCCAAGAGGAGCTTCTATGAACGAGCGTTGGAGGAGGATCTGGAGGAAGTGGAGGTGCGTCGTCTGCTAGATTTACCTGCGTTGTCAGCGTCAGTTCCCTCGCGGCCTGCAACTCATGCACTTTCATACTCTGCTCAGCATCTGCTTCCTCTCCACACAGACCTCGTCTGCGAGCGGCCCGAATTTCAGCCTGAGCCTTGAGGAAGGTCATGATTTTGTCCAGCTCGTAGCCTTCAAGGTCGATTTCTTCCTGAAAGCATCATATGTCTCATTTGAAAGAGGTGGGAGTAGAAAGAAAGAGCCTGGAGACGGAAGTCTCTCTCGAGACGGGCGAGGATCTGATCCGGCTGTCTGCGGGGACTCAGGCCGGTCTTGTCGGCCAGGAAGTCCAGCGCCGTTGGGTCCAGCTCCTCCCGCACCCGTCGCTTCTCCTCTTTCAGCGCTTGCACCTGCAGCCTCTTGCCTTTCAATCTCCTCCGCTTCCCACCTCCAGCTCCACCTCAGCTCCCAGGTCGCGGCAGTCCGTCCGCCGACTCTCCTGTCGCCTGATCCGCTCCTCCAGGATGGACTCAAGATCAAGGTCGCCCTTGGACAACTTGGCTCGCCAGCCACCAGCCTCCTCCCCCTGTCCCCCGCCTCGACGCCCGCCACGTCCTCGCCCTCCGCGCCCCCTTCGTCTGCCCGCATCCTTGGCCTCCTCCACCAGATTGCTTTTCTCAACCAAGCCTTGCTCAGAATGAGGCAAAAGAGTGGAGCAGTGCGCGAACCTCGAGGGCCTCTCGCACATCGGGATCTGAGCGGATAATATCTAGTGCCTCTTCTGGATCGAAGCGTATCTTGTTCATGAAATCTGCATCATCAAAATATATATTGATCCCTGCTTGTCAAAAATTTGAGTACAATTATTTTTTAACAAAATGACAAAAAAATTGAAAATTTGAAAAACCGAATTTTTAATATTTTGGTCACATCAACAAGCAATGCGGATAGAGATAGATCAAAAAAGTATTCTCGCAATTAAGATTTTTGCATCATGCTGTGCCAAAGTTTTGAAAATGTATATATTCGAAAAAAATAAGGCAACAAGTTCTTTTCGAACATTTGCCTTGGGCCAAACAATAGCCCTGCAATCGATGAGCAAAAAGATGCATGAGAATTCAACCTTCATAATCGTAGGGGCCGACCTTGAGAGGTTCTCCTTCCCGCTTCGCCTCTCGCACAGCTTTCAGCTCCTCTTTACGAATTCTAATCACGGTCTGTAGAATAAGCTTTCTTGCTCATAGTGAAGGCAATGGGAGAGGAAAAGGATGAAAACGGTGGCGTTGTCCATGAGGCCGGTGTCGATGAGGTCCTGTCGAATGCGTGCATCCTCGCGGATCTTCTTCTCGGCGAAGGCGGGATAGTCGTAGACCATGCGGCGGAACTGCTTCCAGTTGTACTGTCCGATGGAGTTCTTGTAGAACCGCTCGCACTGCTCCTTTGTCTGCGGCTGTTAACAGTTCTTCCACTCTCTCTCTCCCTCCACTATCCTTCCCCATCCCCACCAACCGCTGGCTCCTCCTCGTCGTTGCTGGCGGACTCGAGGGCTATCTGGCGCTGTTGCAGACGTCGCACATACTCCAGCAACTCCTCCTCCGACATATTTTGTCGACCTTCACGCAACTCGATCAGCTCCTTCAAAATCATGGCTCATTTCCCGTAAGACGAAAGAAGGCAGCTACAATCATCTCGTCGCGACTGGTGGGGTTCTGAAGTGCTTGTATGATGACGCCGGGGTCCTCGCGTTCGTAGGTCTCGAAAAGCTCCAGAAACTCGCCCCTGGCTTCAGCCGGTCTCGGAGTTGGTGGCGGAGTTTCACCACGGCCACCGCCACGCTGCCCGAATAGGTTCTGGAAAGAGGAAAACAGCTGGTCCAGCCCTCCTCCACCACCTGCAGATGGTTGAAATATATGAGGAAGGGCGAGTATGGGGAATGGTATTGAAGGACCTGAAAGAGGGTTGGCACTCTGTCCTCTGTTACCATTGAAGAGGCCGGTAAGGGAACTGAGGATGTCCCCACCGCCGCCTCCACTGCTCCCGCTGCCTCGTTGAAAGAGATTGAGAAGGTTGCCCAGGGCGTTCCCACCCCCACCTCCCACACCATCACTCGAAGGTCGTAGCGAACTCACCAGCTGACCTGCAAATGCCATTCAGTTAATGAGTTTACCTCATTTCATACCTCATGCCATTCAGTTTACCTCATGCCAATACACATCATGCCACTGAAGACTAAGGTCACCTGATCCAGTTTACGCTTCAAATGCTACGTCGGTCACCGTCACTAAGATGATGAGGAATGAAGAAGAGAACTGCTGATAGCAGAGTTCATGGCGTCGTCGCTGAGAGGGTTAGAGCTGGAGAGAAGACTGGCGAAGGGGTTGCCCTTCCCGAAGATGCTTCCCATGTTCTGCAGGGCTTGTAGGCCTTGGGTCATCTGACCCAACTGACCCAAGCCTCCACCGCCGCCCCCGCCATTCAGAAAGCCGCTCAATAAGCTCGACAAGCCATCCTCAACATTTCCTATCAATCAACTCCGCTTATCGAATGATTTCAACCGCTCACCTGACTGCTAGCAGGAGATATGAAGACGAGAAGAGGAATGCAAAAGTAAAGCAACATTTGATATCTAAAATAAAAGAGCATGGATAATTGTGTGAGTGAAGATTGCGGTGAAGAGTGTGCCAGGAGCCCAGAAATGTTTGCCAATTACGGCGGCAAAGGTGTGCAGTCAAAAGTGGGGAACAGTTGACGTCTTTGCACGCGCTTCCTACGCTTCCTTCTACCAGCCAATGAAGGCAAAACCAGACACGTTCGCCGAACTTCAGCCTCATCTCGTCACCATTCATTGTCCTTATCGTATGTTTTCTGAAATCCTAGGCGATTGCTTTTGTGGTGATCTTTCATAAAACAAGAAATTCAATGCGCTTAACATTATCTTTGTCAGTAAATAAAGTGACAAGGCACGATCGATTCGAATTTTTATCCAATTGAGTTTTGACTGTTCTAGTTCATGGCAAAATAATTAAGCGAACGTATTGAAAGAAGTTATATGGGTAAATGAGTTTCAAATGAGCGGCCTCAGGTTGATGACCTATAGCAAATGCGCAGGCTAGAGGGAGGCTGAGAGAGTGTACGGTAGACATTGCGTAGGGAGCTGCCTGCACAGCGGTCGTGTAGCGCCCATCCTAGCTGTTGATAGAGAAGAGAGGAGGATGCCGCCTAAAGGAGGAGCCAAGAAGCCGGATCCCAAGGGCGGGAAGAAGCTCGACCCATCCAAATCCGCCAAGAACAAGTCGGGCGGCAAGGCCAAGAAGAAGGTATCTCCGCTCTTCCTTTTTTACCCCTTTCATCATGCATTGAGTGCGAATAATGGTTAGCGTTGAAAAGGAAGAATGGTATTGCAGAAGTGGTCGAAGGGAAAGGTTCGGGACAAGTTGAACAATGCCGTGCTGTTCGACGAGGCCACCTATGAGAAGCTTCAGAAGGAGGTCATCACGTACAAACTCATCACGCCCTCCGTGCTCTCCGAGCGACTCAAGATCCGCGCATCCCTTGCCAAGGCCGGCCTTAAGGAACTCCTCGCCAAAGGTTTTGCTTATTTTTCGTCTTCTTTTTTGCCGTAAAATTTTCATCAGCATTTTGCATCATTATGTATGTCTTGAACAACTCATCAGCATGTAGCATTGATAAAAAATCTTGGCGATGAAAAGCAGTCTCTTTATGATTTGCAAGGATCAGTTTGAACAATCATAATTTTTTTAACATTCGACGACTCAGGCGGTTAAAGTTATAAAAAAAGTCGTGTAAGCCAATAGAGGAAGGCAGATAAGTAAAAACGTTTTCTCAGTCTGCACAAATTATTTAACCAAAGAAAAACTGTTATAAAACTATTAGCCAATAACTTCGTCCTTGAAATTAACCCTGACCTAACATTTTCAAAACTTTTAACAACGAAGTAATGATACAATGAATTTCAAATTTCTAGGTTGAATTGCATTTGCTTTGTAATAATTGTTGCATGTAGTTTGGAATATTTTTTGGTGAGGGATATGGTGAGTGATTGGCAGGGCTGATCAAGGAGATCGTGCACCACAGCGGGCAGATCGTCTACACGCGGGCGAAGAAAGCGGAGGTGGAAGAAGAGGCTGTCGAGGCCGCACCCGCACCCACCAAGAAGGGCAAGAAGGCCAAATGAGCCCCCTCACTCTTCTTATCCTTCTTGTTCCTTTGTTGTTACCATTGCTCCGTCAAATCAATGCCCCTTATTACGCCTTCCACCCAAAAAATGTCGCACATCAGCATGCATAATGAATGCAGCTTAGCAGCAGTAAGCAAAGAAAATAAATGAAGTTGAAAGGCGTCGGGTCTTTCCTTGCTGGCGCCAAGGGTTTGAGGGCTGGGGTTGGTGGGGGTCGTGAATTGGCGTCTTTGCAGTTCTTCTGCGCACTTCTTGCCAGTAATAGTGGCGATGGAAGAGTGGACAGTGGCGGCGGATGGCATTGAATAGAGGCACTGGGGCCTTTGGGGTCGAGAAAAGAGGATGCGGGGGAGAGTTAAGGTGTGCTGGTAGGTATTGGCCGCAGACGCCTGCTTTCCCATCGCTCCTTTAGCCTGTCGTGTCTCTGCATAATATAGCCGCCCCATTTTCCGGCTTTACGGGCTCAGTTGCGTGGAGGCAGATGAAAAGCGGCTAATGCTGAGATGTGTCGTGGAATGTGTGGTGTTTTGAAGGAGTAGAGTGGGTGGAGAGATGGTGGACTTCAAGAGGTTGGACGTCTACCGAAAGATCCCGAAAGACCTAACCCAGCCCACGAATGCGGGGGCCGCCGTTTCCGTCTGCTGCATCCTCTTCATCTCCTTCCTCTTCCTTTCCGAACTATTCTACTTCCTCACCATCGAAACGTTCAATCCTCTCCACTCCTTGTCTGTTGTCTGGCTCTTAATTTGGCCATCTGCAGGGTGAGTGAGCTGTTCGTGGATAGGCCGGATAAGGAGGAGAAGATCCCCGTCTTCGTCAATATCACCGTCCCTCATCTAGGCTGTGACTGTTTGCCTTTTCCTGCTTTCAAATAGAAGCCAACGACTGAATGATATGAAAATCTTGCAGTCATAGGCATCGATATCCAGGACGAAATGGGACGACATGAAGTGGGACACAAAGATGACACCGTTCGGTAATAGTATCAGCTAGTCTCTGAAAATTTGCTGAAGCGTGAATGTGGGAACAGAGAACCAGTGGGAGAGAACGGGGAAGGCTGTCGCTTCGAGGGCCGCTTCGAGGTGAACCGAGTGCCGGGCAACTTCCACCTCTCCACCCACTCCGTTCGCAAACAGCCCGACAACCCCGACATGCGCCACATCATCCACGACGTCACCTTCGGCGAGCACGTCTCCCACAAGCGCAATGAAGCCTCTTTCAATGCCCTCTCCGGCAGGTTGCCCCTTCTTCTTTCCTTCCAAACTCTGCTAGCCCTGTGCTACCAACAGGGAGCGACTGACTGGGGAGGCGTTGGCCAGCCACGACTACGTCATCAAGGTCGTCCCCTCCATCTACGAGGAGCTGAGCGGGAAGAAATACTACTCCTACCAGTACACCTATGCTCATAAGGTCTCACTCTCCCATTCTCCGTTGTTGGATGGGGTTAGGAAAATGGGGATATATTTCAGGAGTACCTGGCCTATTCGCACGGGGGTCAACTACTGCCAGCCGTCTGGTTCCGCTACGATCTCAGCCCGCTCACCGTCAAGTACACGGAGCGACGCAAGCCATTCTACACATTCCTTACCACTGTTACTCAATTCCACAATGCCCAACAAAGTTTTCATGTAATGCTGTGCTTTAGATTTGCGCTATCGTGGGCGGAACGTTCACAGTGGCGGGCATCATAGACGGCTGCATTTTCACCGCCTCCGAGGTCTTCAAGAAGTTCGAGATCGGCAAACTCAGCTGAAATTTATCCCCAGTTCATATATACAATTTTTATTCCGATCTTAGCCGTGTTGTTCTGCTTATCTGCCAAAGCTGAGATGCCTAGGCTGCAAAATCTGCCCAAACGTTTTCATTTCTTTCTGGGCATTGAACTGGGTTGGCCAACTTTGAATGGTGATCTACTGTTGATTTGCCTGTTACGCGAGTGACGACTGGTTTATTTATTTCTTCTTGGCCATGTTTTGGGTTTTTCTCAGTTCATTCTGTGCCTTTTTCCTGTGGCTGCCTTTTGCCTTCGCTAAAGGGTTTTGAAACGTTTCTACAGAGAGTATATCCCGAATAGCTTATATATGTTTTTGGAAGATAACAATTTCATTGAGCGGCAATTAGCTTCAAAGTAAAATCGGAAAGGCGCCTCCGAAAGATTCCCGCCACGAAAGGCAGCGGATTTCCTGGAGAGGCTGGGAGCTACGGTGGCTAGCGGTGGGGTGTGCAGGAATGGGAGAAAGTCAAAGTACACTTGTCTGCTCCCCGAGTCTCCCCCTACCCTCCCCTTCCATCCTCATCCCTTTCTCTGCCCCTTTTCTCCTCCATCTCGCCCCCTCCGCTCTCTACCTCAGGCGTGGAGGGAGGCGGAAAAAAGGAGAGCTCCATGGCGCCCTGCTCTTTTCACACGCAGATTGGAGAGTAGGCCAGAGCTCTCTCCACAGCCTCTAGACATACATCCTCAGCTCTTATCGCTTCTCATTCCCTCTCCGCCTTTTTTTGCCAGCCTCCCTTGCCTTCGCACTTCTCCTGTGGAGAGATTATTGCCTTTTCTACCTTCCTTGTCTTTCATTCGGACCTTCACTTTGTCTCTGCCCTGTCTCTGTCTCTGGTTTAATCAACGCTTGGAAACATTTGTACCCCGTTTTTGAAGCTTGTTCCATTTTCAAGCATTTGAAAAAAGTTTAAATTTTAATCTAGTTTATTAATTTAATTTATTACGTGAGGTCAGTGGTGAGGAAGTTGGTGTTGAATAGTGAGTGCGTGGAATGAAATGGAAGCGAAGCAGTACAAGGTTGAATAGTCATGGGTCTAGCTGGGGTGCGTGCGGAAGATGCTGCGGCTGCGAGCTAAGTAGGTTGTTCTTAGCTTGTCCCCCGCCTCTGCTCTCCAACTCCTTCCTCCCTCCTCCTCCACTCCCCAAAGCCCCCCCCCCCAGTCCATCCTTCCCCTCCCTCCGCATTCATTTCCTCCCCGTCCAGTCAACCTGTCAATAGTCCATCGCGCATTCCTAACCACCCATCTTGGAAAAAAGCTCAAAGATAGCCCAGCCATCCCCAGAGGATTGCGAAAAAGGCCAGTCAGTTCCCATCTTCCGAGAGCCAAGAAATGAGGGCCGGGGGGAAGCTGAAGGAGGCGGAGATATGCGCGCAACATGTGAGCCGGGCGTGCCCCGAGAGCCTAGTACATACGGGCTTCATCAACCGCGGCGGCGCTATGCGTGTGTTTTTTCGGCCTCCTGCGAAGCGCGCCCGTGCATTTCCGTCCCAGCGAGAGAGACACTAAGCACTCCACTCGCCCCGCTCCAATCCCTCCTCCTCCGTCTTTTCCCCCTTCCCTTCCAACCCCCTCCCCCCTTTCAAGCCCCTCTCCTCCCCTCCTCCCCTCTCCTCTAGCCATCCTCTTCTAGACGCAGCCGTGGGGGGCCCTGAAGACCGATTAAGCCGCCTCCAGCCCGTCTGCGCATGCCTATTTATGCATTGCCGATTCGCTTCTGGGACCAGACTTGGCTGGCTCCTGTCACCAATTGCCTCGCTTGTTGCATTTGGAAGCATGGGGAGAACTGGAAGAATTGATTGTAGCGATGAGTGGGAATGGGGCAGGTTCGTCGAGCGGGAGCTTTGCGTCGGTGCTGTCAGAGGCTCGCTCCCTCGTCACTCGCCTCTACGAACGGGACCGCCTCTCCGAAGGCCTCCTTAGCGCTTCTCAGGTACCATATTTCACCTTTTTCCTGCCTTTTTCCCTGGCTCGAAGTGAGTTGGAAGAAAGGACAGCAGCGGAAATGAAAGATGATTTTTGAGGCATTGCACGAGAAGATCAATTGCATGCGGGAGTATCAGGACGACTTGCACGATCTCCACGACGTCGTGCATCACAAGCCCCGCACAGCCCTCGTCCACTCCCTGCAGCAGGAGAATCGGCAGATTCGCCTCCTCCAGGAGGAGAATCGCGCCCTACGCACCACCCTACAAGAGTACGAGGCCGGTCTCGAACTCATCATGGGCCAGCATCGAGCTCAGATGGCCAAACTCCGACGCCTTGCCAAACTACAGGTTTCCTCTACCTTCTTCCTTCAAAAGTACCTCTGAACAAAATTGAACAAAACTGACGTCAATAAAAAGGCCTAGAAGCAAATATTATGAACTTTTTAAGTTAACCTAAGGATTGATCACTGTTTTTATCGAGAAAGAAAATATTAATGAAACTAAAGTTTGGGAAATGACGAAGAAAAATTTAAAAATGGGTGCCAGCAGTTTTTCTTTTGGAATATATTACTTTTGCACAATAACGTAATTAAATGAGGTTGATAGAAAAGGAGTTGAAGGCAGCAGTAGAGGATGCGTACTGTCGTCTGGAGCCAGGGGAGAGTTCTGTGACGGAGGCAGCGCAGTCCCGCGAATTCGCAGCCCTCTTCTCCGACTGCCTACGCTCCGGCCAACACGCCGCCATCTCTGACGCACAGGAACTCTCCCGCCTACGCACCGAGAACCACACCCTTAGGCAATCCTCTCCTTCTTCCCTTCCCCTCCCACCCACAGCCACACTCCTTCCTTTCTCAGGGAGCTGCTCACCATCAGCTCATCCAACGACCCCGAGGCCTTGAAACGCTTCCGCCAACTCATTCAGGATTCTTCTGCTGAGGCCAAGGTCCTCTTTACCTTTTTCTCTGCCAAGAAGTGGACGCTGAATTAATTGTAGGAAGACGCAAAGGACGGAGAGCGAACGCCGACAGGGAACTCATCGCCCGTGACGGAGCTCGCCCCTCCCAACCCAGACAGCCTACCTCCTGCCCTCCCCAACGGCGACGTACACGACGCTCCTCCGCCCCCGCCTCCCTCGCCGCCCTCCACGGAAGCTCCCAAGGCCAAGCCCATCTCCAACGGAGCCCATCACACCGCCCTCCCCACCCCCAAACGTCTCACCAACCCGCCCGTCGTCAACGGCCCCGCCGAGCCCCTCCCCTCCCGCCCCAAGACTCTAGCCGACTCCAAAACCGCTCTCCTCACCTCCTCTTCCTGAGCTCTCCCCTCCCTCCCAAGGCCACCTACACCCTGGGGCCGTGAATGCACCAGCTATTTGTCACAACCGCACTGCAGCTCACCCCTTCGCCTCTGCGCCAGAGGCCACGTCTACCTGTCCCTTTCCACTTGCAAAGCACCGGTTCTATCAAATTATCCTATAAATATGTCGGCAACTCTGCGAAGCTTTGCTTGTGCGAGGTAGAGCGATTTGAGAATTATCGGTTCATCAACGAGGTGGCATTTCCTTTCCCCCCTGCTCATTGATCATTTTGCATTCAATCTGTTGCTGGATATTTAAAAGTACACCAAGTGGATGGAGCATTTACGCGGAGCATTAATATTGTCAAAAACAAAACATAACTTAACTTAAATTGCACACTTGGCTTATGCTTGGCGAAAGGAAGCAGAGAGGGAAGAAGAACAAGGAAATAATGGGAGGCGGAGATAAAGCTGGGACTTGGAGGCAAAGGTGATGAAGAGGGCAGGCGTTGCGTGATCTCTTGAGGCAGGCTGTGAAGAAGCTCATCTGCTGGATTGTCTCTCATAAGGCCTCCTCTGCATCCCCACTTCCCATGTCCTTTCCTCGCCTTACCAAAGCTACTCGAAGCTTCCTCTTCCACTCATGATCCCTCCTATTCTGCTCCTCCTAGCGGCTCTTCCTTATATCGCCAATGCTGCTTCCAGCCAGGTTCAGTTTATGTCAATTCTAAAAGCAGTTCACTCAGTTCTAAAAACCGTTCAGACCAAGAACCGTTCACTCAGTGGAAAGTAAAAAGGAACAAAATTGAAGGCTGATGGAAATGCCTTGGGAAACGGGAGCGCATTGATGTACACAGGAAGCGATGGCTGCTCGCACAAAAGCAGTGCCCGCTATCCTCTGGCACATCTGGACTTCTGTCACGTCCGCTTGCCCCTCACCGTCGCCATCTGGCTCATCATCGCCTGCATCGCCGAAATCCGTTCCTTCCTCCCCCCTCCCACTCATCCATAGTCCCCCAAAATCACTCAGTCTTCCAGTCTTCCATCTCTCCAAGAGATTCGCGGAGCATTTCCCTGACAGCGCCCTGCTGATCGTTCTGGGCGTGGCGATGGGCGCAGTGATGCGGCTGGCGGGCTGGTCTCGCAGCAACTACCACCTGGACTCCCACGTCTTCTTCCTCTACCTCCTCCCCCCCGTCGTCTTCGAGGCCGGCTATTTCATGCCCGCGCGCAACTTCTTCGACAACCTGGGCGCCATCCTCTGCTTTGCTGTTTTCGGCACCCTCTTCAACACCATCACCATTGGTTCATGCTCTCTTTTGGGGCATGGGCGCAGTGATGCGGCTGGCGGGCTGGTCTCGCAGCAACTACCACCTGGACTCCCACGTCTTCTTCCTCTACCTCCTCCCCCCCGTCGTCTTCGAGGCCGGCTATTTCATGCCCGCGCGCAACTTCTTCGACAACCTGGGCGCCATCCTCTGCTTTGCTGTTTTCGGCACCCTCTTCAACACCATCACCATTGGTTCATGCTCTCTTTTGGGGCATGGGCGCAGTGATGCGGCTGGCGGGCTGGTCTCGCAGCAACTACCACCTGGACTCCCACGTCTTCTTCCTCTACCTCCTCCCCCCCGTCGTCTTCGAGGCCGGCTATTTCATGCCCGCGCGCAACTTCTTCGACAACCTGGGCGCCATCCTCTGCTTTGCTGTTTTCGGCACCCTCTTCAACACCATCACCATTGGTTCATGCTCTCTTTTGGGGCATGGGCGCAGTGATGCGGCTGGCGGGCTGGTCTCGCAGCAACTACCACCTGGACTCCCACGTCTTCTTCCTCTACCTCCTCCCCCCCGTCGTCTTCGAGGCCGGCTATTTCATGCCCGCGCGCAACTTCTTCGACAACCTGGGCGCCATCCTCTGCTTTGCTGTTTTCGGCACCCTCTTCAACACCATCACCATTGGTTCATGCTCTCTTTTGGGGCATGGGCGCAGTGATGCGGCTGGCGGGCTGGTCTCGCAGCAACTACCACCTGGACTCCCACGTCTTCTTCCTCTACCTCCTCCCCCCCGTCGTCTTCGAGGCCGGCTATTTCATGCCCGCGCGCAACTTCTTCGACAACCTGGGCGCCATCCTCTGCTTTGCTGTTTTCGGCACCCTCTTCAACACCATCACCATTGGTTCATGCTCTCTTTTGGGGCATGGGCGCAGTGATGCGGCTGGCGGGCTGGTCTCGCAGCAACTACCACCTGGACTCCCACGTCTTCTTCCTCTACCTCCTCCCCCCCGTCGTCTTCGAGGCCGGCTATTTCATGCCCGCGCGCAACTTCTTCGACAACCTGGGCGCCATCCTCTGCTTTGCTGTTTTCGGCACCCTCTTCAACACCATCACCATTGGTTCATGCTCCCTTTTGGGGCATCCCCCCCCCCGGCCCCCTATAAATACAAATTTTATATTGTTGGTTATATATTTAGTTAAGATTTTATTAGGTAAATAAATAAATAAATAATAAACAAAACTTTTTCAAAAAAACTTTTTAATAAAAATAACAAAAACAAGTTTCGAAAATGAAAAGTACAATGCAAATTTATTGGTAAACTAACAAATTTTTGAGAAATTTTCTTGGCCCATACTCAGGGCAATCAATTTTCGGGAGAAACGAGCTTTAATTTTGGCCTGCCGATGGTACCTGTTATTTTCTCAACTTTAAATGCACAAAAATTAAAATGAATATCTAAGATGGATTCGAACCTCCTCCTTTCATCCATCAGTCCAATCGCTTACACCACTATATCACTGGTGCATATGGGTACAAAATTTAACTGAACAGTTATGAATAAATAAATACCTGAGTCCCACGGACCCGGGAAGGAGGGGGTGGGGGAATAAGTGAATACCTACTATCGTCCATTGAATAGATGCGGAGGAGAAGGAGGAGGAGTTCGGACAAATGGTTTTTTACATTTTTCATGCCAAAATAAAAAGTTTTGTGCAAAAGTCAAAAGATGAACTATAGTTAAATCGATGTTGCTCATTCCAATGGAAAAAGAATTAGAACGATTGGAGCTTTCTGTGACGAGCAGCAGCCTTATCAAAATTAAGATCTAGCAATAACCCCAAAAACATACACCTGGGCCGAAAAGTGGGGCTGGGCGCTGACACTCCGCTAACGCTCCGTTCGCGCCAGCCCAATTTTTTCATCTTCGTTAAAATTGAAGTTGCATCGTTTTTAGGTTTTGTTTATAATCATTTTCGGCGAAAGCTTGCTCAATGATGGCGTGTCTGTGGTAAGTTTCATGAGTTAAAGAAGATCATAAAAAGGCAGTAGTTTTAAATTGAAGGTCCTTTACAAAGTATTCGGCACATTCTTGGAAATGCCGGAGATAGAGCCTGTGGACTACATCACGGCCTTTTTCTCATTTTTCGTCGTCGCCTTCGGCGGCGTGGGAATCGGGATTGTCAGCGGGGCCATTGCTTGCATCATAACGAGGTTTGGAATTTTAATTCTGATTTAAAATTAAAAATACTAATTTAAAGGTTCACGAAGCATGTGCGCGTTTTGGAGCCGCTGATTGTCTTTGTCATGGCCTACGTTTCCTACCTTTGCGCTGAGCTTTTTCACCTTTCCGGAATTCTATCGTTACTTTTTCATCAACCAATGCTCGTGGGCGTAAATCCCAGTGTGACTAACGGATTGAAGGATAGCCTTCTGCGGTATGACGATTCGTGCGTACATCCTCACCAACATCTCTCGCAAAAGCGCCGTCACTGTCAAATATTTCCTCAAAATGCTCAGCAGAGGGTGTGAGGTTTGGTTTTGGCCTACTTTGTTCTTTAACACAGAGACAAATCCCATTTAAGGGTATCATGTTTATGTTCTTGGGCCTTTCCGCAGTGTCCTCAGAGCACCACTGGAATATTTTCTTCATCATCTTTACAGTCAGCGCCGGCGTCCTTGTCCGAGCTTTCGGTCCTTTCTTGCTTATCACTTGAGACACGCGAAGAATGAGCGCTAAGAATTGGTGTACAGGAGTAGGGATGCAAACGCAGGTGGTCAATCGCTTTCGAGTGAAGAAGTTGAGCTGGCTGGACCAGTTCATCATGTCCTACAGTGGCTTGAGAGGTGGCTTCATTTCCTCATTTACGGAGGGAGAGGAGAGAAAGTGGATTTGAGGAGCAATAGCCTACGGTCTGGTAGAATCGATCGATGCGACAGTGGTGGGTGTGGAGGTGAAGAAGGCCTTCGTCACTGCCACCATCATCGTCATCCTATTCACCGTTTTCATCCAGGCTTGCCTTCCTTCTAATTTGCTTTCCCCTAAAAGAAAGAAAGAGGTTGAAGGGTACGACGGTGAAGCCGATGGTGAACTGCTTGAACGTGGCCAAGGACGAGACGGAGCACAAGTCGATGCACAACGCCGTCTTCAGGGACACCATCGACCACATCATGAGCGCCATGGAAAACATCGCCGCCGTCCGCGGACACAACTGGCGTCGTCAACAGTTTCACACCCTTTCACACATCCTCTCCTTTTCACCTCCTCTTCTACCACCTCAACCCTACTCCTGCTGTTTCAGCTTTCAAGAGCTGAACCGACGCTTCGTGAACCCTCTGCTCATGAACTTTCCGCCGGCCAGCAGTGAGACGAACATCGTTCGAGCGCATCTACGACTCAGCTATGCCGTTGGCCTCTTCTTCCTTCGCCTCTTTACTGATTGGACGGGAAATGGATTCTTTTCCTTTTCTAGCATGCTCTCAACTCGGTGAAGCAGGCCACGCATTCGCCTACCTACAGCACTCGCGATCTCACTCGCGCACACTCCAATCACCTACTACCATTCCCGGCATTTTCTGGCGTTCAACAATTCCTTTTTTCTTCACCCATTTCAATTTAGGCTGCTTGCAAGCACAGCAGCACCGCTACGCCTATTCCACTCATCACCATCACGTTTGTCCATTTGCTGATTTCAATTTTTTCATAGCCTAGCTTAGCTAATATAGTGTCTTCTGCTGGAATTCAGACAGAATAGGAGATGTAAAAGGGCGTGTTTGAGGTCGAACGAGTGCGTGAATGAGAATACGGCCTATGAATCTGATGGATCGGGCAAGAGCGGCGACAGCTTGGCCAATGGCGGACTTCATCATCGAGGCGTCAAATTTACCATGGCCGACGATTGACTTTCCCACTTCTTCTCAGCACCAGTCATCCCTCACTGAATTGACTTCATTGAGGAGCTCAAAAAGACCAGCAACACTTTTTTCTGCTTCTTGCTTTTTTATGGCAATGAATATAGACATGGGACCTTGCTTTAAACGCAATCAACGTTTAAGCATGTTTAAGCGAAGGGTACGGACTGTCGAATGGCAAAGGGATCCTCGAAACCAGCTCTGGATATCAACTGCACTGACCTCACCTCCCAGTCTAGCGATACCTGCAAACTACTACCTAGTCATAGTTCTCTGACTGCTTAAGTATCACCCCGTTTGTTGCCCAATCTTCCTTGAAAACTCTCATTGCTTCATCCACAGCGCCTTGGCCTCCAAACTGTCCAAGGCTAAGGTGCGGGAGAAATTCGGGGAATCGTTTATCCCCAGCTTCTGGGAAAAGTTTCTGCAAACCTATTTATGTGTCATATGAAATTTCGAAGTCTGCGATGCCTGGCAGCTGGCATGGAGGCTTTGAAGGGCTTGCAAAGCAGGCCCCGTAGGCTGCAGGATGAGTGTGGCGGATTTTCTACCCTGCTTCAGAAAGCCAAAGGATTCAGCCGTAAATTGAAGCCGAATTGGGCCGCTTTTCCAGGCTAAGCTGGATTTAAGGCGGTCCATGCAGGATTCAAAGGCGCTTTCCTGAAAAAAATTTGTTATTTTTTGCAAAAATGGCTAAAATCAAAATTACTTGGTAAAAGGGGTAGAGGATGTTGATGTGGGGCATCCAGCGATGGATCTGCTTGTCGTGAAGCCTTCGAATAGCCTGAATTGGCTCCCACAGCGCTTCGTCAGGAATCAGACACAGCGCTGATTTCACCACTACTTTTCCAATTTCCATCCTTCCTACTATCCTTGCTCATAGGTCTTCTCAAACGATTTAGAGCAAGGCATCCTCTTGGCAACACCTAATTACAGACTGGAAATCTGCGCAAATGAGAGTACGCCTTGGATCTTCTAACTCAACTGAACTTCAAATTCGCTCTGTATGGCAAGACCACCACATATGCTCGATTTACCTAAAAAGCTATTGGTGCGAATCTGCTCAGAACTGGACTTGGGGAGCTTCCAAAGACTCCGGTTATGCTGCCAGGCCCTGTCAAGACTCCGCTACGAGCCGCGTTGCCTTCACATCGGTCTCTATCGTGACGGAGGCCAATTCTTCGTCTCCATCAACGACCTTGCGCTGCCAGCACTCCAGGTTCCTCCACTTTTTCAGCTACCCAGACATAGCTAATCCTACCGTCCTAGGGTACTCGGAGCGGAAAGAAGCTCCACCTCTGGAGCCCGCGCCCGCCAAACAAGCAACTGGACCAAAGAGAAAAAGCCCCCCACCCCCCCCCCCCGCCCCCCCCCCCTTTTCCCCCCCGACAACAAAACCAACAACCCAAAAGTACTTTCGCGGCCCCGCGCCGGGGAGGGGGGGAGCAGACCGGGGGCACCCCCCGGAGCGCGGGGCCCGCAACCCCTCTCCCCCCAAAAATCCAAAAAACACTTTTCCACGAAGAAGAACCACAAACATACACCCCCACGAAGCCAAAAAAAAAGTCCCTTAAAAGGGGCATAAAAAAAGAAAACACGCACGACCCAAAGAACTCCAACGCTACCACGAGAGACTTTCCCCTCACGGCTCTTCCTCAAGCGGAGAGCCTCTTCCCCCAAAACCACTCTTTTTCTTTTCACCAAATTTTTTTTTAAAATCTTCCTCATATGACAAAAAACCACCAAAAATAAAAAAAAAAAAAAACAAAAAATTTTAATTAATTTCATTTTCCATCCAAAAAACCCCCTCATAACGCCAAAAATCTTTTAATTATTTAAATTAAAATAAAAAAAATAAAAAAAATTAATTTTTCCCATAAAACCACTAAAAAAAAATATCAACACAAAAATTCCCTTATTTTCACTCCAACAAAAAAAAATATTTTTCTCAATAAAAAATAATTTTATATTTTATTACATTTTTTCTCTTTTTTTGTTCTTTTCGTTTATATTACTTTTTATAAAATTTTTGTGCTCTTTGTGCCAAAATTGCCGCCTGCTTATGAATGACCAGTGGAGTTTTTAGATGGACAAAACCAATGAAATGAACATGTTAAAATTCAAATCAAAATAAATCACGATTGTTTTACAACTTGTCTATTTCTTTTTAATGATTGAAAATTCATAAGCTTCTTATGCTGTAGCATTTTATTCTTGTCTAAATCTTGTTCATGTGGAAGGCATTTTTTAATTTCCCACATGAACAAGGCTAGGAGTTTGCCACATGAACAATGCTTCGAGAAAATGGTGTTTGGCTTGGCAATTACTACCTGAGCATCATAGGATAATAATATATGTCCATGCACAAGCTGATAAAGTTGTTGCTGCGATTGCCCCTAGGATAATATAGTTCAGTCCTATGACAACCTGAGCATCAATTAAAAAATGAGGGCAGCGGAACATGTAAAACTGCGCAGTTTAGCTTAATTGAAACATTGGGTAAACGGGTAGATGACAAAATCGAGCCAAATCTCTTTTACAAACGTGAATTGATTGAGAAATTTTGCCAGAAAACTTATGCCACCAAAAATATCACTAGATGGGCCAGGATATTTCCTAAAACACGTAATTCTTGGATTTTTGAATTTCGCTTTTGTTCTAAAATGAGAGTACTTCAAAGACAGAGATGTCATGTTTTTTACCACTTTTTTCTGGCTTTTTCAAAATTTCGAAAATTCTAAGGCCAAAATCAAAATTCTACGATTTTCCCCCTCGAGATCTCCTTACAAGCTTTCGATTGGTGTATAAATGTCCATGGTTTTTTTCAATATCCAAGGCGCTGAATCTCGGGACATGCAACCACCCAAAAACACGATCACCCATTCATAACTAGGGCGCTGTCGCGCCCTAGGATTTGTGTGGTTCCAGAGCCCGGCCTCCACAGTTTTTCAACGAAATTGGCTGAAATTTTGCATGAAGGTCCGTCTGGGTGGTAGCTAGGAGAGTTTTCCTGCGCATGGCGTCATTTTGTTTGGTTCTGGATTTATGATAAAAAAACCTCGAAATTGGCGGCCTTGAAATTCGAAAAAGTTTCGAAAAATTGCATTTTACTTTTTAAAATTATTTATAATTGTTTAAATGCCTCAGAAACCAAAACCAGACTTATTACACTGTCACTTTTCATTTTTTTAGAGTCATTGTAGCATTTATTTAGCCGACCTGCTGATTTCATTTCATGGCTTAACAAGGTGAGAGAGGCCGCGCACCTATTGGCGATAGCCGATATTACCTTGTTGAAAAAATTAAAGTATGAACTGAAAGAAGTAGGCATAAATGAAATTTCAATTGTTTTTTAATCGTTAAAGGGGTTTTAATTGGTTTGATTTCCGCTTTAAATATTTTCTTTAATTCTCCAGATAATTATTGAAGAGTGAATATGTTCGGTGCAAAAATGCTTATAGGAAAACAAGAGCAACAAAACTAAAAGCTTATCGCAGATCATTCTCCTGGTCAAGATCCTGTGCCTGTGTAATTTCATCTCTCAAAGTTGACACTCTTAATTTTATGTCTCTGAGGAGCTGGTCCAGCCCTTGCAAGGAATCGGAGCCCGGCATCTTGCTCGACATTCCGCAGCCAATGCTCCCTCTTAATTCCTACAAATTATTTATATTTCATGGCCAATGATGGAGGTTTTCGCGTGACGGAAAAGTCTGTGCTTCGTCTAAGTTTGCTAATACAGCATGGGAACCTGAAGTTGGTGTAAAAGTTGGCGCTGCGTGCCAGTCTCCTCCTCCTCGCTGATTGGGAAGAGGCGGAAGAGGACATCATCCGGACCAGCTGTTCGCAAATCCGCTAGCGCTTCTTTTGCCGACGGCAGTGGAGGCAGCTCAGGACCCGCGTCCAAACTCCCGCCTTTGCCCGATCGAGACCCCAACATCTTTCAACCTCCTCTACTACCCACCACACTCCATCATCTCTTCTTCGTTCCCATTCAACTGCAGCGTTCCACCTTTTGCAGAACTTTCACTGGGCACCAGTAAGCAAGGCAAATGTTTATCCGCAACCTCACAACGCTCGCATGGACGTCAATGCTGGGCGCAAGAAAAAAAGCTGAAGCAAAGCAAGAGTAATCTAGAAGAAGTGTGAGGGGAGCTATCTGAGAAGAAGAATAGGAGGATATGGGGGCCTAGTCATCGTCCTCGTCTTCAGGGACGAAGATGTCGTTCTCCTCCAGGAAGGCGGCGCCCCACTGGGCCAGACGAGCCCCTGCGTAGACCGTAAGGCCCAGGACGAGGCTGCTCTTGCTCAGGCTCAGCGGCACACGCACCGGCAGCGAATTGTACGCTCCCGACGCCTTCTGCACCACCACCTCACTCTTCTGCAAGCCCCCTATGCTCCATTCCCTGCTCTCTGCATCAATTGAGATGGAGGAACGAGAGATGGACTGGAGTGGAAGGAGCGGCCGAGCTGCAGCAGACGACTCACTCCGCCGGCCACACGAATGCACTGCATCACTGCTGAAGAACAGGCAGCAGTCTGCTTTTGATCTCTGGAGAGAGTATGGAAGAAAAGGAATGAACCGAGAATGGAAGAAAGAGGAAGGATGAAGTTGTGAAGGCGGGAAGGAGTTATTTCTCGAGAGGGTGATAGTTGAGGAGTTTCTCGATGAGGTCCACGTGGGAGAGGAGCATGCGCCGGCAGCAGTAACGCTTCAGCCCCAGTGCGTCCAATGCGTCACTGCAATCCTCATCTTCTATTTTACTTCCTCTAACACCATCTCCTGGAAGTGGGAGGCGCGTATCGATTGGACCAAGAAAAGGAAGGAAGGATGCGTAGGAGGTGAAGCGAACCCTTCGGTGTATTCGGCCTGCAGGAGTCCGAGGTAGGCTTCCCACTTGTTGCCCGTCACTTTGCCGCAGGTGAAGCAGCGAATGGGGATGATCATTGCGTACGCATTTGCTCCTCACTCTGTCCTCTTCAAGTGCCTCCAGCCTCTATTTCACAGTTGGCATTCCACGCGCAGGGTGCGAGTTTAGATGCGATGAAATTTCACCTGCTTACTTTTCCTTTATATTTTGCACCAATTATCTCTTTTATCACTTGGTTTTTGTTAAAAGAAATTTCTGCTATGCTTGCTGCATCGTAGCATAGTCAAACAAGCATTTCCAACGCCCATTGAAAAGTTGGCTCAGATTCGGCCATTGCACGTGAAGAGAACGCGCGCTTAGTGCATACCTACAAACGTGGTCTCAACTGTGGAATCGAAGATTGCCGTCTGGGAAACTCCCTCGCCTATCCCATTACAGTTCTCATCCCAAATGCTTTGAACCTTTTGTGTGCAAACTACCCCCACAGAAAGCATCAGATGCTGCTTGCAGTTCTTTTTTTGCTAGCAGTGCATTGTTGGCAGTCTGGGTCCTCCTGTTTTGACAGGGCGGCGTAAACAAAGCGGACGGCAAACGCGCTTAGCCCCAGATGAAAGGCAGCAGACAAACGCTGTTTGTTTGAAGAGAGGAAGAGGAATGTCGGACGCTAGCGCGGGGGACCTGAACAAGTTCTGCAAGTTCTTCACCATCCGCCTCGTACAGGCCGTGGTGCAGTCCCGTCTTGGACAGAAGATTCACACCAAATGCTCCGCTCAAGGCTCCGACTGGTTCAACCTCCACATCGAGGAACTCGGTTTCCTAATAGTCCACTATACTTCTGGCAACTGGGGAAAAGTAAAGGGCTGCTTTGAGGGGAGGTGACGGGAGAAATTCGTGCAGCAACGGAGGGCCGATTCCCGCCGGAATGCTCCAGCATGTGCCTCGACTTTCAGCTGCAGACATCCGACGGCCAGTTTCTGCCCCTCGAGTCCTGGTATCATCCTTTCATTACCATTCCATTCCAGCAATGTCTGCAAACCCAGCATGACTCTCATTCACAGGTGTATCAGCTTTGACTCCTCCGAATGCGATCCAGGCGTCGGCATTCGCAGCCACCTTTATCACCAGGTACACCACGTGCGGCTGTAGAAACAAAATGAAAAAGAAAGATTTGTTTGAGCTGAGTACGCTGCTTCGATCAGCAATGGCAGCGTCTAGAGTGACGCCATTGTACCGCTACTATGCGAAGCGTCAAGGCCCAGACTCCTTCATCGTCTGCTACTCCATCTACGAAGGCTGTCCTGACCTGCCCGCCCTGGGCACCGCCAGCCGCTCCATTCAGCTGGGCTGTCTCCCCTGCCCTTTCGGCACACTCAAGCTCCACCTCCACTACCGCACCAACATGGTCATCTCCAGCAGCGATGGTGAACCAGGTTTCTATTGGCCTTTTTGGGATTACAATATCCATCCTAATATTGGCAATCATCTAATTTTTGCTCCTAAATTCTCTGCATAGATTCAGAAGCAGGAATTATTGCAGAGAGGCAAGCGGAGGACAAATCGCCGCCGCGCCCAGTGCAGGAGTGTGGGCGCTGTCCCCCGCACAAGGCCCCCATCTCCGCCTCCCCCGCCTCCGAGGACATCGCTTTCAGCCTCTTCTCCACCAGCCCGCCCGCCGACGCCCTCCCCTGGGCCCCGCACTGCCCCTCCTCTGCGCCACACCGCAAGTCCAGCGTCACCTTTGCCCCTCCGCCCGACTCCGGTCTCCACTCCTCCCTTCCTTCTATCCGCCCCTTACTCCCTCCTTGTCTGGCAGGACTGGCAGGCAGCAGCGGGGGCTCCTGCAGTTCGCAGGCCTCCAAGAGCTCCGAGCCTCAGGGCCTCAGCAAACGCCACGGCAGCTCCGGAGTGCTGTTTCAGCTGGAGCTCTCCGACACCACCGCTTCCAAACAGCCCTCCGCCCGGTCCGACAGAGACAAAGAGGACCAGCCTTGGGACTCTGAGGAGGAGGAGGACGAGGAGGAGGAGGAGGACGAAAGCCGCGACCCCATGCCATTCTCTGCCCTTCTAACCGCCTCCTCCGCACCTATCCTCACCAACCTCACCCTCGACGACCCCCTCTCAGCCTCTCCCACACCCAGCCTGCCCATACCCAAGCCCCACAGCTTATCCGTCTAATTCTTTTCTCCTCTCTCTCTTCACCTAGGTTGAGGATTGAATGGGTTGTAGAATATTCACGGGATCCAGCCGGGCTCTTCCCCGCTCACGTCGCCCATGAAAGGCGCCCATCGTGTGACCAGAATCACCGAGGACAGTCGCGAGGGCAAACTGGATGTTGGGACTTTGGCCGCCAAATACTTCTCTTAGCCCCCTATGCTGGATGCTTTCTTAGGATGAGGATGAGGACGAGGTCTCCGACGACAGCTTCGTCAAAGTGGACGCCGGTCCCATATTCGTCCAGCAAGGCGACATGGGTACTGACCTGTCTTTTAGGCATGTGGGGGCCGAGGAAGGATAGGTACAGGGATGGACCTGGACGCATTTGTGCGTGAGTGCAAGCAGGCACCGGAAGCCCTGCTCAGCTTCGCTCAGCCGCTGGCGGCAGCCAGCCCCAATCCCGCCGCAGACCTACACACCTTCTCCTCTCTCCAGGTACTATTTCTGGCTAAGTTCTTCTTCTTAGCCAGACCCGCTGCATGATTCCAGGAAGGCTTTGATGAGTTTGTGGCCAAGCTGGCGGAGGAGTGCGAAGAAGATTGATCCTTCCCGCTCCTCAGCAGACAGGATGCCCGCCTCTGTGATAGCCTGCCTTTATCTATGCCAGAGATTTACGAGTTTTTCATAAAGAAATCTTTCTGTTTGTCTCCTGATTCTGAAAAGAAAAATGGAACTTTGATTGATTTTGCCTATTTTGAGGTAAACTTGACGGGCGTCAAAATGATTTGGCCTAAACCGATTTTAAAATCACTTGCTGATTACCAATTGTTTTGAAAATGATATTAATTTGTGAGCCCGTTTTTTTCTGAATTAGACGCAAATGAGAAATAGAAACGGCGTAAAAGCCAGTGCGGCAAAAGAAGTGCACTCAAACGAGGCCGCTAAAATACTAACTCCACAAGAGAAATCCACGTTTCTACAATGTTCCGTAGCTAAAAGCAAACACTTTCCGGTAGAAAATGAGACACAAATGAGACATCAAAACGGCGTAAAAGCCAGCGAGCACTCAGAGAAGGCCGCTAAAATACAAACTCCAAATGAAGCTATGTCCCATAGCTAAAAGCAAGCACGAAAGCAGTAGAAAACCCAGCTCCAATCCCTCTGCAGAAACAATCACAACCATCACATCCTAAGGTAAAGCAAGCAAAGCAGAGAGCGGGAGGTAGAAGAAGGTCAGTCGTCGAGGGGGAACTGGTGGATGGACTGGGTGCGGGAGATAGGCTGAAGGAGAGAGTCGAAATGGATGCGCAGGCGAGTGTCGAGAGCGTCGATGCGGTCGTGTAGATTGCGGAGACAGAGATGGGCGGCCTCCTGCTCCTCCTTCTCCTCCCGCAGGGCCTCCAGACAGCTCTCCTCCCAGTCCATCAGTCGCCCTGCCTCAAACACTCGCACATTCTCACCTCCTCCACTCCAGATGAGAAAGGAATGGGGACCGTTTCGGGGTCAGGGTAGCTCTTGAGGGTGTAGTCGATGAGGTTGGTCATGGTGGCGAGAGGTCGCCGTGCGTTGCTATCCGGCTTCAGCATCAATGAATTGTAGCAGAAGCGGTAGAAGCGGTAGAAGCAGAAGACCATGCACAGGGGAGGTGGCAATGTATGCTTCGCCTATACCGGTCAAACATTATATGGCCTATTTCAAGTTTAGGCTTTGGACGCACCTCGTATTCCAGGATGGTGCTGTATCGGTCGAAACGCCACTGTTCCACGCTGATTTTTGACTCCTCCGTGAAAATGTTGCTCAAATCAGTGATTATCAGCAATATGAGACATTTTTTATCGGCAAGAAAAGTAGAACTTGAAAACGGCGATGATGAGGTTGATGATGATCATGTTGGCGATAAGAAGGAAGAGGAACATGAGGATGGGAGCGAACCAGTAGCCCATACGGCAATTCTCTCCCCGATCCCCACATGGATCAATTTCGCCCGCGTAGACCTAAATAGGGCCTGCCGGGAGTTTATGAGGAGGACAGAAAGTGGGTGAACCTCTCCGTAGAGCATGAAGTAGGGGTGGTAGAAGATGTTGCGGATGGCGATGGGTAGTTGAGAGTATCGGTGAAGGTCGGGCTGGCTGATGGCCTGCCAGGCTGTTCCGAAGGCTGTCAGCAGCACCGCCAGGATCACCAGCAGTGGCAGCATCTCCTTTCCCTGCATCCTCCTGTCTCCTCTCTACTCTGCCTCTCCCCCATTCTCTCTCCCACCATGCTCAGGATGATGGAGACGTAGGTGCCGAGCTTGTGGGAGACCTTCATGAAGTGGAAGAGCTGCAGATAGTGGAAGACCAGCGACACCGACAGCATCACGTCCCCAACCCGCCTCAAACCATTCCCAACTGGCCCCAGTGTCAGCTCTGAAGAAGAGGAGAAGGGGAGGAAAGGTGACTGGTAGGTTCGAGTGCAGCGAAGGTTGAAGGCGACGAGGTAGAAGAAGATGGTGAATGTTTGATAGAGTTCCCAGGCAGACAGGCAGCGCAGCTTCAGTAGCAGGGACGCCGGCACGGAGATCATCATGTTTACCACCATCTCCACTACCAACCCCACCACACCCAAGGGGAGGAGAAGAAAGGAAAGGTGACTGGTAGGTTCGAGTGCAGCGAAGGTTGAAGGCGACGAGGTAGAAGAAGATGGTGAATGTTTGATAGAGTTCCCAGGCAGACAGGCAGCGCAGCTTCAGTAGCAGGGACGCCGGCACGGAGATCATCATGTTTACCACCATCTCCACTCCAAACCCCACCACGTACATCAGAACCTCAGCCCATCCTTTCTCGCCTAACCTCATCTCAGCAATTTTTACACCACTTACGAGTAGCTCCAGCATTCCTGGCTGCTTGGCGGTAGGGATGAGCTGGAGGTAGGAGAAGAGGACGAGGAAGAGGATGTAGAATATGACGGTGGTCCAGTAGGTGGTGATGGGGGCTGTGTAGAACTCGAACAACTTTTTGCTCAGCGGAAGCTCTATCTTCTCACCCAGCTGTAAGGCTAACTTCTGCTCTGAGGATACGGGAAGAATGGGAGGGAGGAACGGTAGGATCAGAGCCAGGTAATTTGGAGGAACTTTGCCCATCAGCCTTTCCCTTCTCCATCGCATTCTCAGCCAAATGTCGCTCCTAAAATGCGAAGCAATGTAAGGGTTTCAGTGAAAAGGGGCGATGCCTTGGCATTGGCGGAGGGGGCGTCGAATGTGTGCTCGCTTATGTCATCCAGGCTCTCCAACGGCTTGAACTTCCGCTCCTCAAGGATGTAGTGGCGATGAGGATTGTAGGCTAGGATGGGAAGAAGTGAACCTCGCGTTGGACGGCGGTCTGAGCCTGCTCTTGAAGCTCTTTCTGGCTCTTGAACTCCATCACGGGGATGTAGAAGGGGAAGACGAGTCCAAAGAGGATCTGCGCATTCACGTTCTTCTGCAGGTTCAGTCCACCAAGCCACAGGTCATCCAGGTGAAGCTGCGGTGCCTTCAATGCCCGCATTGCCTCAGCCTCCCCTTTTGGAGGGGAAGAGTGTAAACTTGGTGCGCAACGACGGGCTTGTCCTGGGCAATGATGGCGAGGGCGAGGTTGGTCCGGTTGCCCCAGTCGGTGAGGTTCATGGTCAACAGGCGTCCCGTGTTCTCCGCACTTGAGTTGTAGCACTTGTCCAGCAGAATGTAGGCCTTCTCTCGGAACACTCGCGAGTTCTTCTGCAACACATCAACAGCTTTTGCGATCTCCGAGTCTCTTTGGAGGTGGAACAAAGGAGAATACCCTAAACTCGGCAACTAGGTCGTACTCCTTGAAATTGGCCGCAGCTTCGTTGGCCATGGCAGTGAAGAGACGAGCGGCAACCAGAGCCTTGGCCAGTGCATTCTCTCCCCGCTCCCAGAAGTACTGCGCCAACTCCACGCGATTCTGCAGCACGGCCCAGAGGAACAAATCGTTGTAGGCCCTCAACATCGCCACCCTGTCATTCCTTGAAAAGGGGGATTGAAGAGAGAAGTAGGGTACGAGGGGAAGACAATGGGCGGGTTCTGGATGTCCGCCTTGATCAGAAGCGATGGATCGGTCCCTGAGATCGCAAATGTGCTGTTGTCCTCTAGCCGGCTTTGGGTCCTTGCCTCTTTCTTAGCTGCAAACTTCCTGCTTGCAGAAAGAAGGGAATAAGTGGTTGGAAAGAAGGGAACCATTGTAGCACTTGTACCAGGAGTCGTAGAGGTCTCGGAAGGTGTGATTGAGGTAGCTGCACTTGTACGCACTCCCAATCAACTTCTCCACCAGCACCCCCACATTCTCCAAGCCAAGGTTCACTCACGTTGCTGACAAGTAGTTGATGTGTGGTGCACCTTGAGGCATCCGCGATTGCGATAGTTAAATCCGTGATTGGCCTCAGCGATGAGACGGAGAAAGAATTGATTCTCCTTCCGCACATTCTGAGAAAGCAAGGCGGCAGCGTGAGAAGAGGGGCAAAGAAATGGAGGGAGGCTTACGTCAGGCGGGAAATAGAGGCCTTCCAGATAGTAGGGCGTTAGAAAGCGACGGAGATCGAGGCCATTGTCAATGAAGAGGCGTACCTTCAAAAAGATAAAAATAAGTAATTGATGTGAACAGAAATAAATAAATAAATAAATAATAAAAATTAATAATAAATTTATATCATCCACCGACTCGACTTCGTCACCATATGTACAACTTCGGAAAAGGCGTACAAAGTCCACTCGGTTACTGTTTAGGGCTTCCCACATGAAGAAGTGGAGAAGCTGCTCGTTCATTGGACCCTTCAAGAGAGAGTAAAGATGAGGGGCAAAAGAGGTGTAGAAAGAGAGGAGAGGATATGGGGAACCTTTTCAGGGCCGAAGAACTCGTGCTGGGCGACGTCGACGCGGTTCCAGATCATAGCGGAGCGCATGATGCGTCGCAGCCACTGGCGCTTCTCGTAGCTGGTCGTGCTCTGGTTGCGGGCTTCCCGGCGGTAGAAGGAGGCGGTGATGATGAGGAGGTCCAGGCTCTCTCCCTTCCCCTCCTTCACCAGGCTTGGCGGAGTCCAGGTTCGGAAGTGGAAGGGATCGCTGATCACCGTCTGCACCGTCTTCGCTCCCACCTCATCCACCGCCGCATCCTTCATCATATCCCGCAGCTCCGCTTTCAAATCCTCTTCATCCAGCAGGCCCGCTTCCTTTTGTCGCCTAGGCTTTGTGCATTTCTTCCCTTCCTCTTAACTTGACTGAGACGAATTGTGAACTGGGCGCGGATGAGAACGTCAGAGACGCCGCCGGTGCCTTGGATGATGAGGATGGGGACGCGCTTGCTCAACTCGCTCATCCGCTTCAGCGTTCCAAGCCCTCCCTCCAACACCACGCTCACCACCGGAATCTTCAGCTCTGAAAGGCAGTATTCTTCCATCTTCAGCTCTGCAAGGCCCCGACTAGAGTGCCAACTGAGCTGGGCAGTGGCCGTTCCCTGGAGGTCCATCTGTGCAACGTGCTTTTCCAGGTTGCTGCGAAACACGTAATCCGCACCATCCCTGCATCTTTCACGTCACTATGCACCAAGTGAAGGCTACGGCTATGAGTGGGACCCTTCTGTCAATTCTCTCCCAAACAGCTTTGTTACAAAATTATGGGCACATACATCAATGTGTATTCATCAATGTGAAGCATATTCCAACAATTCATAGCAGGGGATGTTGTGTGGTAATGGATGTAGCATGGTGGGAGTGAACCTGTTGCTGCATCCATCGTCGACGAAGAGGAAGGCGAGGTGTTCGCGGTTGAGGATCTTGGTCTTGCCGGAGTGGTGGAGGAGGCGAGGGTTGTGGTAGATGGGGTCGGAGCCCTTGAAGATCTGCTCCCGCCCTTTCACCATGCCCCAGGGTGCGATGCCGATGGTGCAGACGCTTTGCCGGGTGCGGTAGGACAGGAGCTCTTGCACTGCCTCCGCCACCAGCTTTGTCTCAACCTGTTGCTGCATCCATCGTCGACGAAGAGGAAGGCGAGGTGTTCGCGGTTGAGGATCTTGGTCTTGCCGGAGTGGTGGAGGAGGCGAGGGTTGTAGTAGATGGGGTCGGAGCCCTTGAAGATCTGCTCCCGCCCTTTCACCATGCCCCAGGGTGCGATGCCGATGGTGCAGACGCTTTGCCGGGTGCGGTAGGACAGGAGCTCTTGCACTGCCTCCGCCACCAGCTTTGTCTCAACCTGTTGCTGCATCCATCGTCGACGAAGAGGAAGGCGAGGTGTTCGCGGTTGAGGATCTTGGTCTTGCCGGAGTGGTGGAGGAGGCGAGGGTTGTAGTAGATGGGGTCGGAGCCCTTGAAGATCTGCTCCCGCCCTTTCACCATGCCCCAGGGTGCGATGCCGATGGTGCAGACGCTTTGCCGGGTGCGGTAGGACAGGAGCTCTTGCACTGCCTCCGCCACCAGCTTTGTCTCAACCTGTTGCTGCATCCATCGTCGACGAAGAGGAAGGCGAGGTGTTCGCGGTTGAGGATCTTGGTCTTGCCGGAGTGGTGGAGGAGGCGAGGGTTGTAGTAGATGGGGTCGGAGCCCTTGAAGATCTGCTCCCGCCCTTTCACCATGCCCCAGGGTGCGATGCCGATGGTGCAGACGCTTTGCCGGGTGCGGTAGGACAGGAGCTCTTGCACTGCCTCCGCCACCAGCTTTGTCTCAACCTGTTGCTGCATCCATCGTCGACGAAGAGGAAGGCGAGGTGTTCGCGGTTGAGGATCTTGGTCTTGCCGGAGTGGTGGAGGAGGCGAGGGTTGTAGTAGATGGGGTCGGAGCCCTTGAAGATCTGCTCCCGCCCTTTCACCATGCCCCAGGGTGCGATGCCGATGGTGCAGACGCTTTGCCGGGTGCGGTAGGACAGGAGCTCTTGCACTGCCTCCGCCACCAGCTTTGTCTCAACCTGTTGCTGCATCCATCGTCGACGAAGAGGAAGGCGAGGTGTTCGCGGTTGAGGATCTTGGTCTTGCCGGAGTGGTGGAGGAGGCGAGGGTTGTAGTAGATGGGGTCGGAGCCCTTGAAGATCTGCTCCCGCCCTTTCACCATGCCCCAGGGTGCGATGCCGATGGTGCAGACGCTTTGCCGGGTGCGGTAGGACAGGAGCTCTTGCACTGCCTCCGCCACCAGCTTTGTCTCAACCTGTTGCTGCATCCATCGTCGACGAAGAGGAAGGCGAGGTGTTCGCGGTTGAGGATCTTGGTCTTGCCGGAGTGGTGGAGGAGGCGAGGGTTGTAGTAGATGGGGTCGGAGCCCTTGAAGATCTGCTCCCGCCCTTTCACCATGCCCCAGGGTGCGATGCCGATGGTGCAGACGCTTTGCCGGGTGCGGTAGGACAGGAGCTCTTGCACTGCCTCCGCCACCAGCTTTGTCTCAACCTGTTGCTGCATCCATCGTCGACGAAGAGGAAGGCGAGGTGTTCGCGGTTGAGGATCTTGGTCTTACCGGAGTGGTGGAGGAGGCGAGGGTTGTAGTAGATGGGGTCGGAGCCCTTGAAGATCTGCTCCCGCCCTTTCACCATGCCCTAGGGTGCGATGCCGATGGTGCAGACGCTTTGCCGGGTGCGGTAGGACAGGAGCTCTTGCACTGCCTCCGCCACCAGCTTTGTCTCAACCTGTTGCTGCATCCATCGTCGACGAAGAGGAAGGCGAGGTGTTCGCGGTTGAGGATCTTGGTCTTGCCGGAGTGGTGGAGGAGGCGAGGGTTGTAGTAGATGGGGTCGGAGCCCTTGAAGATCTGCTCCCGCCCTTTCACCATGCCCTAGGGTGCGATGCCGATGGTGCAGACGCTTTGCCGGGTGCGGTAGGACAGGAGCTCTTGCACTGCCTCCGCCACCAGCTTTGTCTCAACCTGTTGCTGCATCCATCGTCGACGAAGAGGAAGGCGAGGTGTTCGCGGTTGAGGATCTTGGTCTTGCCGGAGTGGTGGAGGAGGCGAGGGTTGTAGTAGATGGGGTCGGAGCCCTTGAAGATCTGCTCCCGCCCTTTCACCATGCCCCAGGGTGCGATGCTGATGGTGCAGACGCTTTGCCGGGTGCGGTAGGACAGGAGCTCTTGCACTGCCTCCGCCACCAGCTTTGTCTCAACCTGTTGCTGCATCCATCGTCGACGAAGAGGAAGGCGAGGTGTTCGCGGTTGAGGATCTTGGTCTTGCCGGAGTGGTGGAGGAGGCGAGGGTTGTAGTAGATGGGGTCGGAGCCCTTGAAGATCTGCTCCCGCCCTTTCACCATGCCCCAGGGTGCGATGCCGATGGTGCAGACGCTTTGCCGGGTGCGGTAGGACAGGAGCTCTTGCACTGCCTCCGCCACCAGCTTTGTCTCAACCTGTTGCTGCATCCATCGTCGACGAAGAGGAAGGCGAGGTGTTCGCGGTTGAGGATCTTGGTCTTGCCGGAGTGGTGGAGGAGGCGAGGGTTGTAGTAGATGGGGTCGGAGCCCTTGAAGATCTGCTCCCGCCCTTTCACCATGCCCCAGGGTGCGATGCCGATGGTGCAGACGCTTTGCCGGGTGCGGTAGGACAGGAGCTCTTGCACTGCCTCCGCCACCAGCTTTGTCTCAACCTGTTGCTGCATCCATCGTCGACGAAGAGGAAGGCGAGGTGTTCGCGGTTGAGGATCTTGGTCTTGCCGGAGTGGTGGAGGAGGCGAGGGTTGTAGTAGATGGGGTCGGAGCCCTTGAAGATCTGCTCCCGCCCTTTCACCATGCCCCAGGGTGCGATGCCGATGGTGCAGACGCTTTGCCGGGTGCGGTAGGACAGGAGCTCTTGCACTGCCTCCGCCACCAGCTTTGTCTCAACCTGTTGCTGCATCCATCGTCGACGAAGAGGAAGGCGAGGTGTTCGCGGTTGAGGATCTTGGTCTTGCCGGAGTGGTGGAGGAGGCGAGGGTTGTAGTAGATGGGGTCGGAGCCCTTGAAGATCTGCTCCCGCCCTTTCACCATGCCCCAGGGTGCGATGCCGATGGTGCAGACGCTTTGCCGGGTGCGGTAGGACAGGAGCTCTTGCACTGCCTCCGCCACCAGCTTTGTCTCAACCTGTTGCTGCATCCATCGTCGACGAAGAGGAAGGCGAGGTGTTCGCGGTTGAGGATCTTGGTCTTGCCGGAGTGGTGGAGGAGGCGAGGGTTGTAGTAGATGGGGTCGGAGCCCTTGAAGATCTGCTCCCGCCCTTTCACCATGCCCCAGGGTGCGATGCCGATGGTGCAGACGCTTTGCCGGGTGCGGTAGGACAGGAGCTCTTGCACTGCCTCCGCCACCAGCTTTGTCTCAACCTGTTGCTGCATCCATCGTCGACGAAGAGGAAGGCGAGGTGTTCGCGGTTGAGGATCTTGGTCTTGCCGGAGTGGTGGAGGAGGCGAGGGTTGTAGTAGATGGGGTCGGAGCCCTTGAAGATCTGCTCCCGCCCTTTCACCATGCCCCAGGGTGCGATGCCGATGGTGCAGACGCTTTGCCGGGTGCGGTAGGACAGGAGCTCTTGCACTGCCTCCGCCACCAGCTTTGTCTCAACCTGTTGCTGCATCCATCGTCGACGAAGAGGAAGGCGAGGTGTTCGCGGTTGAGGATCTTGGTCTTGCCGGAGTGGTGGAGGAGGCGAGGGTTGTAGTAGATGGGGTCGGAGCCCTTGAAGATCTGCTCCCGCCCTTTCACCATGCCCCAGGGTGCGATGCCGATGGTGCAGACGCTTTGCCGGGTGCGGTAGGACAGGAGCTCTTGCACTGCCTCCGCCACCAGCTTTGTCTCAACCTGTTGCTGCATCCATCGTCGACGAAGAGGAAGGCGAGGTGTTCGCGGTTGAGGATCTTGGTCTTGCCGGAGTGGTGGAGGAGGCGAGGGTTGTAGTAGATGGGGTCGGAGCCCTTGAAGATCTGCTCCCGCCCTTTCACCATGCCCCAGGGTGCGATGCCGATGGTGCAGACGCTTTGCCGGGTGCGGTAGGACAGGAGCTCTTGCACTGCCTCCGCCACCAGCTTTGTCTCAACCTGTTGCTGCATCCATCGTCGACGAAGAGGAAGGCGAGGTGTTCGCGGTTGAGGATCTTGGTCTTGCCGGAGTGGTGGAGGAGGCGAGGGTTGTAGTAGATGGGGTCGGAGCCCTTGAAGATCTGCTCCCGCCCTTTCACCATGCCCCAGGGTGCGATGCCGATGGTGCAGACGCTTTGCCGGGTGCGGTAGGACAGGAGCTCTTGCACTGCCTCCGCCACCAGCTTTGTCTCAAGAGCTCTCAGTAGGCAAATAAGTCTCAGTAGGCCAAAAGAGGATGGAAGGAACCACGCCGCCGTTGAAGGCGGAGGTGAAGATCCAGGCGTCGGTGGCGCGGGCGGCCTTGATGAGGCCTTCCTTGAAGGCGGCGGCGTCCTTCTCCTTGAGGCGTAGGGTGTCGCCGGAGGGTCCGTGGACGGAGATCACCAGCTTCGGCTCTGGCAGCTTCCACTTCTCCGTCAGCAGCTGCCACACATGCCCCATGTCCGACGCGAAGTCCAGGCGAGCGTAATACGATTTGTACACATGCGCTCCGCCCTTCAACCAACGTTTGCCGACCTTGATAAGTCTAGGAAAAAAAACTTAATTTATTTCACCAGTGGTGCAAGATTTAAGATGAACATTTTTGCAAGCAAGCGTAGTTGTTACTAAAATTATTTTGGTATTTTGACGAAAAAAGCGCGTTAAACGCCCTAAGTCAAAATGACACCCCCCGGATTTCAAACCCTCGGATTTGATTTTTTTTTCTTAGTTAGGGGACATAAAAATAAGCTTGCAAAAATTCAAAGTTCATATGTTGTAGAAAGATAAAATAAAATCTTGACTAATCCTATTTTAATTTCTCGCTTTAGCTAAAGTCAAAATTTTTAAGCTAAAAAAATTGGGCAAAATCTTTCTTTTTTCTCCAAATTTCCATAGTTTAAAACTTTTTACGCAAAGAGATCTAATTTTTTGGAATTAACGCCAAAAACCTCACTCAAAATCATAAATATTAGTCTATAACTAATCCTACGCATCTTCTTGAATCAAGAAGAGGAGCTGAAGAAGAAGAAGCCGACTACTACCCCAACAAACAAGCAGCTCCGCTACGCTGGCTACCGATCACTCACCTACTGGATGTACGGACGGACGACTGACGGGAGGAGAGCGAGTGGAGCTACCTCTCTGCCTCATCAATGCCGTCCGCAGCGCCTTTCCCGAACTCACCGGCAGTTACACCGGCTTCCAACCCCAAATCGAAATGGACTCTAAGCCCGATCCCCTTTAGCTGCCTATTTTTTTATCCTACCCATTTTTGATTTTCATCTTGATGCTGGCAAAATATATCACATACACATGCACATATGCTTGCAAGTTATACTACCTTAGACATAAAAGCCAGAATTCTATTCTGCAATAGAGATAAACATAAGCTGATTGCGGAAAAAGAAATCTCCATTACTTTTGATCAGAATAGCTCAAATATGACCAATTTAGAGGCGTCTGTGGTTCCAAAATGAAGTAAAAGTATTTTAAGAAACTTACAGCAGCAATTTTCAAAATTTTTTCAGCATTCATAGGCAATCATTTTGACTGAAATTTAATCAAACTAATTAATTAATTGGGTTAAATAAATAACTGTCCAGAAACATCAGCTTTCTGAGTAGGTCGTAATGTAGGGAGCGCCACATTTTGGGCTGCGCGCAACTACTTGCAGCAATTTTGCATAGTTTTTTTGGCTAAATAAACCTATTTTAGCCATATGCAGCCTCTGCTAAGCAGAGAAAAGCTGATGATGCTTCCTGATTTTTTAATGAATTTTTTTATACTTTGCCCTATGCTACTACACAGGAAACTTTGGAATTTTTAAAAAAAATATTTTGAGTCAAAAGAGAAAAAACTGAGCATGCTTGCAAGATATATTCGTCTGAGGTAGTATATCGAACCTGGGCTGTATTGGGCTGGCGCGAGGGAGCAAATCGAACCGTCAGCGCCCAGCCCCTCTTTTCGACCCAGGTGTACGTTTTAGGGGTTATTGCTAGATCTCAATTTTGATAAGGCTGCTGCTCATCGCAGAAAGCTCCAATCGTGTTAATTTTTTCTGCAATGGAAAGAGCAACATCGAATTGACTATAGTTTCTTTTTTGACTTTTGCATGAAACGGTTTATTTTACCATGAAAAATGCAAAAAACCAAATGTCCGAACTTCTTCTTCTTCTTCTTCTTCTTCTCCTACGCATCTATTCAATGGACGATAGTAGGTATTCATTTCTTCCCCCCGCCCCCGGGTCACTGGGCTTAATCATGTATTTATTTATTGATAAATCTGAAGTTAAGCTAAGGGGACATATGCACCAGTGGTGTAGTGGGGTACGCGATTGGACAGCTGAATGAACCTGGCAGGTTTGAATCCTTCCCAGGCATTCCTTTATTATTTTTGTCTGTTTAAAGTTGAGAAAACAACTGGTACTATCGGAAGGCCTAAAGTAAAGCTCTTTTCTCCAAATAATCGATTCTCCAGATTAGAAGCTAAGAAAATTTCTCAAAAATTTTTATGTTTACCAGTAGATTTGCATTGCAATTTCCGATTTTGTTTCAAAATCGAATTTTGATCAAAAAAGTTTTGTTATATTTAAATAAATAATAATTTGTTTATTATTTATTTATTATCTAATAAAATATTAGCTAAATGTATAACCAACATTATAAAATTTGTATTTATATATTTTATACTATATTAAAAGTGGAAGAAATATCTGGTACCATTGGCAGGCCAAATGTGGGTCTCTTTTCTCCAAAATTTGCAATTGACTCGAGTAAAAAGTAAAGGAAATACATTTTATACTAGTGGAATCTGCTGCGTCATCTGCATTTTGTTTTTGGGCGCGCATGGAAAGAGACAATGATCTGCGCGCCAAAAACAAAATGCAACTGCCCAAGCAGATTCCACTAGTATAAAATGTATTTCCTTTACTTTTTACTCGAGTCAATTGCAAATTTTGGCGAAAAGAGACCCACATTTGGCCTGCCAATGGTACCAGATATACTACCTCAGACGAATATATTTTGCACATAAAATTAAGATTTCAGGATGGTGTAAATTAGGTCGTTTGTCCTTTAAGCTATTACCCTATTTTTCGTCCATCATTCCGCATATATATATATATATATATATATATATATATATATATATATATATATATATATATATGTGTGTGAACAGCCCGTACTCCGCGGTTTTTCAACGAAATTGGCTGATTTTTTGCATGAAGTTCCGTCTGGGTGGTGGATTGGGGCGTTTTTTTTGGGATCTATGCCATTTTGATTGGTTCTTGATTTATGGTCAAAAACCTCGAAAATGAAGACCTGGAACTTCGAAAATTTTTCGAAAAATTGAATTTTACTTGAATTAGTTATTGATTATTATTTAGATTGTTAGTTATCATTTAAATGCCTCAGAAACCCAAAATAGACCGAGATTAATTTGTTACATTTTACTTTTTTTGTCATTGTAGTATTTCTTGAGCTGAGTTGCTTATTACTCATTTTAATGCTTGACAAGGTGAACAAGGCCGCGCATCTATTGGCGATAGCCGATAATACCTTGTTGGATTGCGCGGTTGTCAAATTTCGCATAATTTTTTTTAGCTTAAATTTTTCATTTTAGTTATTCTCAGCCAGTGTGAAGTGGCCTAAAGAGGGAAATGAAAGTTGGATTTTTTAACCGTTTCTTATGCTACGACATATGAACATTGGGAATTTTTGGTCATAAATTTTGTCCAAATGTGAAAATTGACATATGGCCTTTAAATTAACCCTTCATATTCTAGCCTTTTTTAAATATTGAAATTTTTTATCTATTCAATTAATAGTTTTGTGTTCAATTCTTCAAGATGCTATATGTAGGTTTATGGTGTTAAGTTGGTGATATTGTTTTGCAATAAGTAAACTAATATTTGCTTTCGAATTGCAATTAATTTTTATTTCTAATGATAATAACTAGCATTAATTTCTAATAAGCATATAAAATCGCTCACTTGCATTCTTTAGGATTGTCTTTAGACTGAATGCTTTTGTTGCTTCTTCCGTTCCGAGAAACGTCCTTCCCCTCCCTCCCGTCCTTCCACTCTCTCCCGTCTTTCCCCTCCCTCACTTCTTGGTGTTGGGGATGGGCTTGGTGTTGTTCTTGAGGGACCACGCGTGGTCTCTGCCGTAGTGGACATCAGGTCTGGAGGTGGAAAGAAGGCATGAGAAGAGTGACCTTGAAGTGGATGGTTCCGAAGTCTGGGTGGTTGGCATGATGGGTGATGGGCTTGGTGTTGGTCTTGAGGGACCACGGGGGGGTCGTTGCCGTAGTGGACATCAGGTCTGGAGGTGGAAAGAAGGCATGAGAAGAGTGACATTGAAGTGGATGGTTCCGAAGTCTGGGTGGTTGGCATGAGGGGGGCTGGGCTGGGTTGGTCTTGAGGGACCACGGGGGGGTCGTTGCCGTAGTGGACATCAGCTGCAGGTGGAAAGAAGGCATGAGAAGAGTGCCCTTGAAGTGGATGGTTCCGAAGTCTGGGTGGTTGGCATGATGGGGGATGGGCTTGGTGTTGGTCTTGAGGGACCACGGGGGGGGGGGTCGTTGCCGTAGTGGACATCAGCTCTGGAGGTGGAAAGAAGGCATGAGAAGAGTGCCCTTGAAGTGGATGGTTCCGAAGTCTGGGTGGTTGGCACGATGGGGGATGGACTTGGTGTTGGTCTTGAGGGACCACGGGGGGGGGGGGGGTCGTTGCCGTAGTGGACATCAGCTCTGGAGGTGGAAAGAAGGCATGAGAAGAGTGACCTTGAAGTGGATGGTTCCGAAGTCTGGGTGGTTGGCACGATGGGGGATGGGCTTGGTGTTGTTCTTGAGATACCACGCGCCGCCGTAGTGGACATCAGCTCTGGAGGTGGAAAGAAGACAGGAGAAGAGTGACCTTGAAGTGGATGGTTCCGAAGTCTGGGTGGCTAGCACGATGGGGGATGGACTTGGTGTTGGTCTTGAGGGACCACGGGGGGGGGGGGGGGGTGTCGTTGCCGTAGTGGACATCAGCTCTGGAGGTGGAAAGAAGGCATGAGAAGAGTGACCTTGAAGTGGATGGTTCCGAAGTCTGGGTGGTTGGCACGATGGGGGATGGACTTGGTGTTGGTCTTGAGGGACCACGGGGGCTCGTTGCCGTAGTGGACATCAGCTCTGGAGGTGGAAAGAAGGCATGAGAAGAGTGACCTTGAAGTGGATGGTTCCGAAGTCTGGGTGGTTGGCACGATGGGGGATGGACTTGGTGTTGGTCTTGAGGGACCACGGGGGCTCGTTGCCGTAGTGGACATCAGCTCTGGAGGTGGAAAGAAGGCATGAGAAGAGTGACCTTGAAGTGGATGGTTCCGAAGTCTGGGTGGTTGGCACGATGGGGGATGGGCTTGGTGTTGTTCTTGAGATACCACGCGCCGCCGTAGTGGATATCAGGCCTGGAGGTGGAAAGAAGGCATGAGAAGAGTGACCTTGAAGTGGATGGTTCCGAAGTTTGGGTGGTTGGCACGATGGGGGATGGGCTTGGTGTTGTTCTTGAGATACCACGCGCCGCCGTAGTGGACATCAGCTCTGGAGGTGGAAAGAAGACAGGAGAAGAGTGACCTTGAAGTGTGAAGGAGGGAGAGGTCTGTACTCCTCCCCAGCTCTGTTGCGCATTGACGGTTAGTTTTCTTCTCCTCTTTTACTCAAGCAGAATGTGTCATGAGTGTGAAATGCAGGAGGTGCGAGAGAGGGAGGGCGGGTGGTTGAAATGGATGATGCCGGCAGTGGGGTAGGGAGTGAGAATGGCATGACTACATACCATATACTAAACTGCGACGTTTCCCTCAACAGAATACTTGGGGCCTTCTTTTGACCCAACAAAAGATGAAAATGAATCACGCTCCAAGCCTCAACAAAGAAAGGAATGGAGCTGAAACAGAGGAAGGCCTAGCGCTACATAAGGCTAGGCAGAGTCTCAAAGAAAAGGAGAGCATAAGTGAGCTGGGAGAGGAGGAGATGAGAAAGAGCTCAACAAATATGCTACTGAGAGAGAAGAGAGCGACGATAGGCATGCAGGCCTTGCGCTGTGAGAGGAAGGAAAGGGAGAGTGGGAGGGGCAGGGGCTGGCTCGTCCACATCCTCAGTCTGCTCCACCGCTCCATCCCCATCGTCCCAATTACCGCCTGTGTTGCCCTCCTCCTCCACCTCCGAGGAGTTGCTTGGGTAGTTGGACTGGTCCTCGGGGCAGATGCTGGAGAGCAGATCGAGCTCCAAGGGGATGAGATGGCTGACGGAGTGGGTGCAGCTGTAGCCGGAGGCGTCAGAGACCTCAACGTAGCGCAGGATGCTGTCGGTGCCGGGAAGGAGCTTGTCCACCTTGACGAGCTTCCAGTTGGCCTGCTTGCTCTTCTCCACCAGAAGACAGAGGGCGCCCAACTCCAGCTCCACCAGCTGGCCTTGGCACAGTTGATGGAGGTGCTGTTGGCGAAGGTGAGCCTTGTACTCTGTACTCCAGCGGCGCCAGAATGCATCCACCAGCTCCTGGCAATGCTGAACTTGGAGGCGCAGGAGGCGGGCAGGGTGAGAGCTGGGCAGCGGAAGTGAGTCTGGCAGGAGGGGAGCTTGGAGCTGAACATGGGGGGAGAGGAGGTGGGCTGGAGTGAGAGGGAGGAGGTCTTGAGGGTTGTCGGTGAGGCTGGTGAAAAGGCGTTGATTGAGCACGGCCTTGATGAGGCAGAGGATGGTGCTGAGCTCAAAGTCATTGACCTTCTGAGAGCCCAGTGATGCTCACAGCAGCCCCTTCACCAGGTCCACCATCTTCTCCACACCTCCCTGCCTCCAGGGTGCCCAAATGGCACCAAAAGAGAGCTGGAGAGAGATGTAGGAGGGGTAGGCAGAGGCGAGGTTGGCAAAGCCCTTGAAGGCTGTAGCGCAGTCCAGGTATATGGTGCTGGCAGTGAGCCCGCATCTGGCCCACATCCGCTGGAAGGTGCTGATGACGGCCGCCATGCTGTAGTTCTCCAACACCTCCAGATGAAGGCCTTGAGAGATGCAGCAGCTGAACACTGCCACCCATCTCTTCTGGTAATGCTGGTGAGAGTAGTTGTAGACATAGAGGGGGCCCAGCTGGTCGAGTAGGAGGTGGTGGAAGGAAGGGAGATGAGGCTGAAGGCGCTGTTGGGGAAGGAGTCCGGGTGGGGGCCAGGGAAGAGGACGTTGGGCAGCTCAGACACAGACGCCACAGCCTCGCAGCACTTGCTTCACCACTGGCAGTCCTTGTGTAGGCCAGTGTCAAAGACGAACTTGGGCCAGTACTTGGGCAGGGCCTGCATGGAGCAGCTGGTGATGTGCTTGAAGGGTAAGAAGGAGGGCCAGGTGGGAGGAGCCAGGCAGGAGAGCCAGAGACTCCTCTGCCATCCATGTCCCCACACGGAGTATGCCGTTGTCGGAGAGGAAGATGGAGAGCTGCTTGCAGATCTTCTCCTTGGAGAAGCCCTTCTGGTGAAGGTTGGAGTAGAGGGTGGGGTAGTAGTGGAGCTGTGTCTTGTGGGTGAGCATGTGCATGGCCTCCGTCTTCTCTGCATATGACACCCCTTCTCCTCGAGCTTGCTTCTGATGCCGCTGAAGGCAAAGCTGGAGAGCGTAGGTGCAGAGGACCGTGTCGAGGTTGTTGGAGGAGTTGAGGATCTGATCAAGGGCACTCCAGTCCTGCTCTCTGCCCGTCCCTGTCACTCCCAGTGCCGCAGCTGCCGGCTTCTTCTGCTTCTTCTCCCCCAGTTGACTCTCCTCCTCCTCCGGAGTGAAGGAAGGTGGAGTCCATGCAGGCCACTGAAGTAGTAAAGGAGATATGTCAATCGGTACACGCCTTACCCCATTTTCACACCTCCTATGTAAATAGACCAAAGCTCACCTTCGCAGGGGCTTCGAAGCATGTCTAGGTAAACAGAAGTTGCGACGTCTCCATTCGATTACTCAGCACTTTATTATCTCGTTTGCTGCGCTTGCCTGCCTCAAGCTTTCATTCCATACACGTTCTGTCTCAAACGCCAGTAAATTCCCTCCAAGTATGCTGGCTCATTTCAATCTAGCTCATCACGCCAACTACAATGATGTCGTCAATGTCGCTTTGTTCACTGTCAAGCAAATGGCTACAGCTGCTAATCTTAGAATCGAAGTTTTTTCGCTTGAATTAGCTTTTAATTAATGGCAAAATGCTGAATTTAGGAAAACGAGATCCCGTTAGGCGATGATATGTTCGAGTCCCAAATGAAATTCCTCAATGCTGGCCGTGAGACTGTCTTCGAGGCTAGCACGACGTATTTTCTACCCGACTGTCCATATGGCCAGAGTTACACTCTCTACGAAGTCTTCGCTCGCAATTTGGCTAAAATCTTTGCTGTGCTAAAACTTTATAGCTTCATTCAATAAAAAAATATTTTTGTTTTTTTACAGATTCATTTACGGGGCTATTGTGATATGGAGCAATTCGCAATGGATTATTACGTGGCGGCTGATGGAGGACATATCAAGGACAAGATTCAGTGCAACCGTCAGTATTTAGCTCAGCTTATTGCTTATTTAATCGATATTTCTCAGTATGAAGATGAAAAGGCCACTTTAGAAGCGCTCTTTAAATACAGTGGAAGCCCTGTTTGGCACGATTTATTGCATGCTAATACTTGTACGCTGAAAGATCGGTCTTTTTATTTCACACCTCCGCCTAATTGGAATGCCAAGTTTGATGCTGTTGATTTCCGCAAAAATTATTCATTTTAATCAAGAGCCTCGAAAAAATCAACCTTCGTTTTCAAAGCCCAACACCTAGCCTTCTAAAGTCTATGAAAAGCAAGCCACTAGCGCATTCAATGAAAGTTAATTGGAAGAAGCGGAAGCACCGATCTCCTTTTGCTTGCGGGCTTCACGAATTTCGTTCATGCATTCCTTCACCAGCTCTTCGTTGATTTCCCTCGAAGAATTCGCCGCCTTTTCATTTACGAGCTTAAATAATGGATTAAATGTTTAGAGAAAATAAAAATGAGTGAATAGACCATTCGAGTTTCGTGATAGAATCTAAGCTCGCATTCCGCCAGAAATTTGCTGACAGGCTCGAAGTTAGGCTCGTTGTCGATGCCGTGAAGAATGGAGGCAGTAAGGTCCAGGTACTTTTCGTTTTCGGCCTTTGTCATGAAGGAGAACCCACGCCAATTGGCCTAAAATGAAAAGAAAAACTTAAGCTCATTTCCCAGGCAGGTCATTCAAAAAACTGTCTAAATAACAAGGTAAGCTGGCCTTGCCCATATTCCGCTTTAGGTAGGGCATCAGAGCTCCTCTAGCCTGCGCCTCTGGAGCTCTGACTGCCCTACCCTTCACGCCAGGTGACCTATGGCCGCGCAAAAAGGCTTACCCTCATAAATTCTTTGTAAAGTTCAGGCGTTGAATGAGGCATATTTTGAATTCAATTTGCACTTGAAAGTTTTTGTTTTGCACTTCGTTTGTGATGTTGCATATATTTGTTTTGCCATGATAAGAATCGGTCATGTAAGTATGTCTCTTAGAGAAAGTAAGCCTAAGCTTCTCACTAGCCTTCTGAACTGGGGAAAAACTTGCCCGTCTTTTGAGAATGCCTGCTGTCCTGCCGCATATCCCCACCGAAAATTTCCCTGAGGAGCATTGGAACTATGCTGCTGGGCCTCCCCCTCCCAACAATGTTTGGCTGAGATTTACTCAGTTCATGTTCGCTCTTCGTAATGGGTGGGGCCCTTGATCCCTTCAGCCTCCACCCATTTTTGGCGGGCGATTCATGGCTCTTCTGGCTTGCTGGGCTGCCAACACGGTCTATCGACTGCAGAACTACGGCAGGCGCTCCGGCGTCTATTACTTGCTCTATCTGCAGCAAAAACGAGTTAATTTTTGCCTTTTACTTGCTTTTGAATTGCTTAACTTAGATTTCGCCATTTATTGAGGCTAAGGAGCGTCTGCAGGAAAAGCATGAGCAAGTGGAGGCTATCCTTTGCTGTCCGGATACTAATGAAAACCAGGTCTTATTTTAGTCATTTCATAAGTATTTATATCCTTTATTAACTGTTTTTTCAGCTTCGTCGCCTGAAAAACCTCTACAATGTGAACTAAGTTTCTCCTTCCCACCCCACATTTCAACTAGTTTAGGTTAAAATGATTTGAATGATTTATTTCATTTAATGGAATATGCCTTTTCTAATTTGACTGCAATGAGGCGGAAATATTGCGTAAGGAAATGGCAACCCCACTGGGTGGACATCAGAGGGCGGGTGGAAGGGGCGGGTTGAAAAAGGGCAAGGGTCAGAATGAGAGGCTGAGCAGCTTCGTTGCGTGGGACTGGCACTCTACCTATCTCAATTCCTTAACGATACAGACAGCTAGCTGTAGAGTGAAGGAATGTCACAGAGCGAGGGATCCCCTATCCAATTCATGCCCACAGCTCGTAATGTTCCAGCCTCTCTCTTGGCCTCCTCTGTCCCTGCTCACCCTCCTATATCTTCTCACAACATGCCCCCCACTCAGCTCAATCCAAACACACCTTCCTTCGTCCCTCTTTACAATTGGGCCCCAGTAGTTACCTCCTCCAGCATCAGCCCCAATGCCTTGCCCATGAGCCAGCCTTTCCGACAGAGTCTTGAGTTTGTACCCTCCTCTGCTCGTCCCGTCTTTGGGAATTATGACGATCATTTGGGCTCTGCTGCTGCTCATGTCCTTCCTCCCTCTTCTACTGCTACTTACCCTTCTTCCCTTCCTCACATATTTGACCATCAATCGCACCCGCCAGCGGCGCTAGCATCGCTCCATCATCCAGTCCCTCCTCCCTTTCATACACCACCCCCAGTCCCCTATCAGCCGTCCCTTGCCTCACTCACTCATCCACCTACTTCACTTCATTCCGCTCACTTCCCACCTCACACTATCCCCCCTACGATGATGACGGAATTCGGCTCCGGGAACTTTGGATGGGCCGACGAAATCGGTGAGCTGCCTGTGGATGGCGGCTTCTACTTCTACCTAGAAGGCGCCTCCTCTCACGCCGCTTGGGAGGCAGGCAAGGTATAGGGGGCAGCGGGATTTCGACCAGATCAATGAAGTAGGCATGAATGCAGGTGCGGGAGGCACTCCGCTGTGTGGCCATCGCGGCCAATGCGAAGTTGGACAGCGCCAAGCTGCTGCTTCAGCGAGAGCGCATCGTGCTCCATCACAAGAGCATCAGGAACCTTGAGCTTGAAGGCATTGCGAATCACTATAGAAAGGTTACCCTTTGCCTTCTTTTTTGCGCATTTAACGCCTCTCTTAAAGCCCTAATCGCGTTTTCCAGTTGTCCGAGACCAGTGGAATGATCTACAAGGAAATGGGCTCCATGCTGCAGGACAAGGATCTCTCTGATGCTCAAAAGGTCCAATTTTTCATTTGGAGGGATAAAATAAAGTGACATGACTTGAAAAGCGAAATAAATTGAGATGCTTGGGGTATTTGCAGGTGTGTCAGATACAGGGCATGCTGAAGGCGATGTCTGCATCTTCCGCTTCACCGCCGCCTCCCGCAGTCCAGACCATCCCTCCATTGGTTCCCCCTCAACCCCCTGCCTCTCTTATTCCTCCAGCCTCGAAACAGCCTCTCTTCCCCAACTATACTCAAAGTTATTAGCGCACCGGCTATTTCAATTAGATGATATTTCTCCTGCTGATTTGTTTATGCTAATTTTTGCAATCATTCCCAATATTTAGTGATTTGACGCATGTTTAGAGAGAAAAGACAAAGAAAGGGAGAAAGAAAATAGAGGCAAATATCGTCATTGTTACTGCTTCCTGTTTCAAGCTAGGTGTCGGTTATGGTAGAATGGGAGGGAAGGAGGGGGGGAGAAGGAAGGGAGGTAGGAGGAGAATGAGCCAGTGACCGAGGGAGCGCTATCAGTGGACTAGAGTCTCCCTTACCCTAACTTCCACCCATCCCTCCCTACCCATGCTTCGCTTTCTTTCTCAATCACGCCCCTCTCCTTGAGTACTTCAGCCTGCCCTTAATCTCACCCCTCTTGAACAAACGATCGCCACTATGCACACTGTTTAGGTTTGCCTAAGAGCATGATGTTGGTTGGGGTAGGCACTGCGTATAAATCAAAGTCCATGTTCTGCTTTCTTCTCATGAAATTTCCAAGCATGCATTCACGTGCCTTTTGCAATTGAGATTTAAGGTCGGAGTTTGTTTAATTGAATGAAATCAACAAGGACAGGCATTTCAATGCATCCTAAATATAATGATTGGAATCAAAGTGAAGGCAGGGAGGCATCAAAGGGGGATGCAAAATGCTCAGTTACTAATGAATTTAATGGTTAAGGATAATTTGTTTTGAGCTTTGAGGGCATTGAAACTTGTATCAGGCTGCCCATATCCTTCCCCCATAACGTGCCCATAAACTGAAACTCCAGGCTTGTAATTTTGAGTCAAAAATTCGTTGAATTTTTTTTGAATATTTGAGCAAAATTCGTCATCAAATTTTAAGTCGATTATTGCCACGGTTTCTTTGACAGTGGAATTCCTGGAATACCACCAAAGACGGGCACCCTCGATCATAGCCTCTGATGCTTGATCAAGTACGATTGGAGGAGGTATATCTAGCGGTATGAGAAAGCCATTGACCCTGACAGGGTGTATTTCGAAGAAGGGCCTTAAATAATATTTTTAATTAACTAAGAAATTAGCTGAAAATTAAAAACAGCTTACTCTTCAGCATTTGCAGTAAAGGTGGTGAAATCTGGAATATATCATGTTTCGCGCTTAAATTACTTGAAAAGGGGGAAAGAGATTAACTGTTCAGTCCTCCATTACGGACAAAAGCGTTGGCGAAGAAATAGAGCCAGTGGACTTGCTTCAGCGTTGGGATGAAATCGTCACTGCCATTGTTGATATAGTTGAGGTGAGCGTTGATGGGACTCTCGATGCACTGCCTTACATAGCTCAAAGTCCGGGCCTTTTGCTGCAAAATCTGAGTTAATATTTTTCGATAGAATTTTAGGGAAAATAAATTCTTACGACAAGCATCAATTCATCTCCGTTGACTGCACCGCCGCCAAGAAAATGACCAAATTCCTCTGAGTCCATTCCATTTGACACGCAGTTTCTCAAAACACTTTTAATTAATGCAAATAAATAATAATAATTAGAAAAAAATATTTGTACGAGAGAAGAATTGAAATCTTCTCTTTGGATTGAGGGTATTTTTGCTGAACTTCCGGTAAATTTCGGCGTAGAAAAGCAGCTTGGAAGTCTTCCAGGAAAGTGATGGTGAAGTGGTAGCATTCGAAGTTGAGGAATCGAAGGCGGCTGAACCAGCTATCGAACCAGCAAAAGCGCCCCGGATCCATGAATCCTTGATTTCTAAAGCTGCCTTTGTGGTTGAACATAATTTGCCGAGGAGCTAGGTATTCCAGTTCATTGAACCGTCTCAAAATAAATCAATTAAAAATAGGGCTTTTAGCTAATGAAAAAGGGCTCAAACGGTTCGCCATGGATGTGAACATCGCGGAGGAGATCAGGACCGCAGCATTTGATTTCGGTGATGTTGCGAAAGAAGTTGAGTTCAGCGACAGGGACTCCTCCCCAGTCGTCGATGATGTCCCTGTGGCTCTTGGAGAGGCTGCGGAGTTTGAGGTAGTGATGGGTGTTGAAGTTGGAGAAGATGAGGCGGAAGATGTGCGGGAAGGCCTTGCCTAGGGCAGGCAAATACCCATTATTTGCTTCAGCTAAATGCCCATACATGTTTTTTTCGTTCTGCTGAAAAAAATAGCAATTATTAGTAGCATTTAATTGATACAGGGAAAATTCCAAGCTAGAAAACTAAGGGGGCTTTCCGCTTGTCGGTTAGTTTCTTAAGGAAATTTCAGGCTTCTTATCATTAACCCCCTGCCCTGTATAAAAGGAGGTCAAGCTGCCTAGTAGCTACCCTTCGTCCGGTCTGTGAAACACTCTGCCATCTACCAGCCTACTCGCCTACCTGCACTCCCCCGCTTCCGCACCGGTTACATTTTTGTTTGCTCACGCCTCTCTAAGCTGTTGCTAGACGTCTCTGATTGGCTGCAGGAAAAATGAGCAAAGACAACCTCCGCAACTACCCCGAGAGCCAGCTGGATGAGCTGTCATCTGATGAGGGCGATCGTGTGGTGCCGGAGCTGAAGAGAGCCTTCAAGGCTGCCTCCGCCGTCCCTGCCAGCGCCTTCACCGCCGCCATCGCCACGGCCAAGGAAGGGGCCGCCAAGGATGCCGCCAAGGAAGCCGCCGCCGCCAAGGCCAAGGGCAAGGACAAGGACAAGGACAGCGATTCTGAGGACAACAACAACAACTTCAACAAGCCCAAGGTTCGCCTTTTTTCTCTCTCATGCAGCAAAAGTAGAGCAAGAATTGATGCTTCAAATCAATTGATCAATGTAAGCAGGGTAATGTAGGTAGTGTAATCAGCATAGCTAAAGAAGGTATCATATGCAAGCAAAGTAAACTGAAATATTGGACTGAAACATCGGTTATCTCTAACTACCAGGAAACAACATTGCAGGTTCCGAAAAAGAAGGGAAAATCGGATGGACGCCTTCGACTAAGTCCCGGTTGGTCATTTTTTCTAATCAGATTTGACGGTAGGGTTGTAGGGGTTGCTAGTTTCTGCTTCCTCTTGAATAGAAGAAAGGGAGGGACCTATGGGGTTGGAATAGCTGAAGCGAGAGGAGTTAGCCTGCGTCTCATTTACTTAAGCAAGAGTAGAGGCCTGAGTGGAGGTAGGAGGTTGGGGGCGGGGGAATGGTGGTGGGCTGTCATTGTTGCTCTCTGCGTCCATATGCCGTTCGCACAGCACTCGAAATTCTTCGCTGCCTTCCCTAAAATTCGAACTTAAGCAGCATTGGGAAAGTATTTGGGTGAGTTTAGAAAGGCAGGTAGAACCAGTTCCGACGGAGTTCATTGTGTCGCTTTAGTAGCCAACGGAAGGCCAGCAGGCTCAGGATTAGGCCCATCAGTAGCGGTAGACCGACCCCCAGACCGATGCCGATCATCTGCAGAAAAGATGGAGAACGTTCAAGCACGGAACTCGGGCACTGACAACTCCATCTCCAAGGCTCTGACTCAGTTCCAGTCCTTTGCTATGCGAAATGGCATTTCGCAAAGCGAAGGCTGGAGCTGGGGCAACCATCAAGGCCTGCTCAAATACAAAGATGTTTCTACTGAATTTCTATTTTCTCAAATTTCTTTGACTGTTTGAAAATCAAATTTGAAGCCAAACTCGACGGTGCTGCCAGTTCGTAGCGTCATGTCCCCATCACTCGAGCTGGGCGGAGACTGGATGATCGTGGTGACGGGGAGCTACGATGGGCATTTGCAGGAAATCACCATTCGCATCATGATCAGCAACCAGTGGGTCCCCTACCGACGCCGTGATGAGTTCGACGCCAGCAAAATGGCCTGGTCACTCATTCATTTGCTTTCATTCGTTTCCACTCATTCCCAGCCCCTATTGGAATTGAGGTGGTTCAAGCGCGTCTCCATCAGCGCCGTGGACCGGCACACCATCGCCAAGGTGCTCTCCTCCACGGATGAGGACACGCCTCTCGTCTTCCATCCAGATCGACGCAGTGACTGGCCTACCACAGGTTTATTCGACCCCCATCACCCACCTATCCACTCATTCACCACTCATCCGCTCAATTTAAAGGCATCTACATGCCAAGCGCCATCTTCCGCCAGATCCTGCTCAACGCTGACCAGATCCTGGAGCTGATGATGGAGACCGGTGGGCGCATGAAGCGGGTGCTGCTGGAGAACCCTCGCTTCAAGGACTTCCTGGAGGCGGAGGCGGCCAAGCGCATGAACAGCAGCGCCGGCAGCTTCGGCAACCGCTTCAACGCCCGCCGCTCCCTCTCCAGCAGCCTGGACTCCGTCTAGGAAGGTAGAGCTCACCTTTGACTTGTCGCCGGAGAATGAGGAGGGCGGGATGGGCGCAGGGCTTGGAGGGAAAGGCGTAGGGGAAGGTGCAGTAGAGGTAGTGAGTGGACTTGCAGTGGTAGTGCTTGTGCTCGTAGTCGTACTCGTTGTAGTAGTCAGCGGCTTTGGAGGGCGAACTTTGCGGACTGCAACAAATTGATTTGCATTTCTAGATCCGGACGCTGCGCCTGCTGCTGCTGCATCTACATGAAGCCCACATAGATGCGTCAAACAATTTAATTTGACGATATTTGATTTTTGTAATTTGTGATTGATTTCTTTTTCTTCCAATTTTTAAAGATTATTAGATCAAGGGCTTACTTTTGATTGAAATAAAAACGGTGTTCGGGTGGCGTTGGAAATAGTCTTCAGGCACATTGAGAGTCTGAAAAGAAAATGATAAATTTTAGACATAAAATTGAGGAATAATTCAAAATACTTTGTTTTCGCAATAGGCCGGGAAAATCACATTCTCCACATCCGGAAAATGGTACTCGAATAGTTTGAAGTTTATCCCATTGGCGCTCGTCAAACAGGCAGGATTTTCTATCCACAGAAAAGGAATGCTTTCCTGGTGTGGCTCGAAGGAGGAGTAAGCAGGGAAGGCTTTGTGCTCTGCGTAGCATTCCACACTCTGCACCAGCTTGCAGCACTGGCTATCAAAAGCCACTCCTTCCGGCCCACATTCTGGTCGTTTGAGATCTCAATTTTCAAATAAATCCATAACTCAAATTATTTCGATGAAAAATCAGAGAGGGAAAAGAGGAAAGAGGAAGTAGGAACTTTTTGTGGTTGCGGGCAGGCTGCGGAGTGTAGGGGAGAAGAATGAGGTGCGGGAGTAGGCGGGCGTGCTCGGTCTGTCACTGCTCGGGAGCGGCGCCGGCGTCTCTGTGCTCCAGACTGGCTTCAGCTTCGAGGAGGATGATTGAGGCGGCAGTGGCTGAGGGCGGGTCGTCGTCTTCTGGGCTGGCATGAGCTGAGCGGTGCTGGAGGCAGGGGATGAGGGAAGGGGAGTGGTGGGCGGTTGAGGGGGAGGCGGGGCATGACGGGAGGTGGCGTGTGTGAATCGAGGGTCGAGGCTGGTGCTGGTGGTGAAGGAAGGCGCGGGGTGTGGAAGTGTAGGGGAGAGTGAACTTGCTGGGGGGTCGGGGAAGGGGGGGCTGTGGGGGGGTACTGGGGAGGAGTAGGTGCAAGGGTAGTTGGGGAGGAGGAGAGGGAGGTAGCGGTGCTGCTATGAGGCGTGGAGGGGGAGGGGGAGGTGGATGTGCTGCTGGGTATGGAGGGGGAGGTTAGCTTGATGCTCATAGCCATAGCGACCGGTAGGGAGATGGGGACGGAGGTGAGCCGACTGGAGGTGAGCGGGAGAGTGGTCGGAATGCTGGCTGTGCTGCTGGTGACTGTAGTGGAGAAACGAGGCGGAGTGCGAAGACGGACGCTGCTCAGCGGAGCTTCACTGGTCGTTTCCGCCTCAGCCTTTGCCCCTGCACACCATACCTACTTTTCAATTCATTCACCAGATTTATCAAAGAAGGCAGTTGGTAGAAGAGAAAGAAGAAATAAGAGACTAACAACAGGCATTGATGAGCTCGAATTTGTGGCTGAGTTTGGGCGGCTTTTTGATGCACGCAGTGCATTTGGGGCCGCTGAAGATGAGGCGTCGGAGTTCGGGGTGCAGCTCGAGGAAGGCTGGGAGGTCGAAGTAGGCGCAGTAGCTGCTTCCCAGGGTCAGAGACGCCACCGCAAAAGCACCTCGGCTCATGCGCGCGCTGGGGAAGGCGCCACTCTCCTTGTCCCGCCCATAGCAACTCGCCTCTCCATTCTGTAAACATGCCCTATTTTTGAGGGGGGGAGGGAAAAAAGAAAGTGAGAGATAAGCAGGGACCTCAAAGCATCGGCAGCTGTGGCGATCGAGGCATTGGAAGGCGACGTAGGCTTGACAGAGCTGGAGAAAGCCAAGCATTGCCACGCCTGCCAGCAAAAGCTTTCCCATCCTTGCTGAGGCCTAGAAAGTTTGAGGCTGCAATGAATGAGTCTAGCTTCAATTTCCCGCAGTCTTTATGAGGGCAAGTGCTATGGGCGTGGCTAATTTATCACTGGAGCAGAAAAAAGGGCGCAGCTGAGAGCTAAGCAGGGCAGTAGGCTGGCACGGATGTTTACCAACAGCGGAAGCAGGGCCAGTGATTGATAGTAAGGATGACTGAGTTCTTATACTCAGTAAACTTGCTACTGTTCACGTGATCAAACAAACCCTCATATTGCTACTCTACTCTTATCAACAACTACGTACGAAACGTCTGGGTTTCGAAATCACTCCTATTGCATTCGCAGTGCAGGGCTAGGCAACACAAATTGTGCGCATTTCGCTCTCTACACATCTGCCCGTCATGGCTTCGAACCGCTGGACTGAGCGTAATCCAAGCAAGAGCGCAAAGTAAGGATGTTTTGGCCTGAAAAAGGCCCCTTCATTTGCATTCTTTCCGCCCCATTCCCAGGCCTAACAAAGACAGCTGGTTCCCGCCGTTTTTAGTAGGTGACTAAGTGCTGTGTCTTTTACAGGGGTATTTGTCGCATTTGCGGTCGTTCAATCGTCAATGAAGAAATATTCATCAATCGCCATCCTTGCATGGATGATGGTAAAGAAACAACACTAGAAACATGCATGGGCTGGGAATAAACAGAAACATTTTTTCAGTTGCTCGGGCAATAACATCAAAGCCTCCAAAGTACTCCAAAAGTGAACTACTGGACTATTTCCGCAAAACTCAACTCGGTTTGATTTATTTCAGTCGATTGTGATTTATTTCCACAGATTTTTTGAGAGGCAAAAATGAGCTCTTTTACGGGCAATGGGGAAGGCAGTGGCGGGAACGAGCGGGGTCAGAAACGGATCTGCATCAATGGGGACTGGTATGTTCGTGCGGACAGCGACAGCGAGGATGAAGGTGGGGAAGATGAAGTCGAGGGGAATCGTGAGGAGGTTTCAACGGTGGAGCTCCTCAGCGGCAGTCGCACTCCAACACCGCCTCCATCCAATTACTACCCTACAATGCATTCGCCGACTCTTAGTTCTTCCTTCTTCTTTTCTTCTTTCTCCCTCTTTCATTTAGTCAAGCACAGGCTTTCAGTGAAATTTTTGTGTTGAGGTCGCTATTTGGATGAGCAAGATGAACACATGGAGGACCAGTTTCTGCAGCAGCAGCAGCATTCCAGCGGACGCTTTTCTCCGGATCCGGCTTTTGAACCCTATCCACCTCCTCTCAGCCCTCAAGTTTGCCTATTTTCTTTGGGAGTGGAGTTGGATTCAGCTGATCAAAATTTCCGATGAGTTTTAGGCCCCTACAGCAGAGCAGCTTCTCTTCGAGCGGATGCAAGGGAAAGGTCCTGGTGGAGGGGCAGAGGGCGGCACCAGCGGTCGGAGCATCGACAGAGCCGGCGGCGCTGCGCCTGAGCTGAGCGATCATGTCCCCGTCCCCGGTCATGATCAACCCGGCATGGAGACCAATCCAAACACCCAACCACTAGGTAGGTTTTGGGATCAGCATGAATTGCATTTTATGACTAGAGTCCTGATTGAAACTGATGCAATGGGCGCGTTTCTTTACAATTTAAATGGGGATGCAAGTCCTAGAAATATTGTGGAAGGGGTAAGATTAGGCTGGAGGGAACTTAGATTGAACAGGTTTAGATTTGTGCGTTTACAGCTGCGTTTAGGGGTTATTTTACGCCATGAATCCGAAACAGGGGAG
>JASANA010004701.1:0-15731 GCA_030248095.1 Ptycholaimellus sp. GST1_10
GGTGGTGGAGGGGTGGTGGGAAGCTGTTGTGAGGTAGGGCTGGGAGGAGGCTGGCGGGTGAGGCGATGTCGAAGATGTTGCAGATGGGCTGAAGCTGTTCCGGGTGGGAGCCTGAGAGGGCAGCTAGGATAGGGCGTAGCAACGGCTGCAGTACCACCAATGCTCGCGGCGGCTTCATCTCTGGTCTGGCTTCTGGCATACTTGTTAACATTGAAATGAATTTTTGGGAGTTGAGACTTTTTGGGTTTCTAAGCGTAGTTATTATTATTCTTGCTATTATTATTTAAGTTTATTCTGTAAAGCACTGTTGTTTGTTGTTTGATACAAGAAAATAAATAAATCAAACATCCAGCCATTTGGCACTGGCCAATTACGAAGTTTTTCATTTAATGGTCCTGTCATTGGGAGCTTTAATTAATCTTTGAGTAGGAAAAATTTGACATTAACAGTGTTGAAGCATTACGAAAAATTGCAGTCAAAATTTGTCTACTCAAACATTGAAACTGAAATTAAAAACCACACAGCTAGATGGATACGGGTCAAAAGAAATTTATTGAGCCAAAAAATTGGCATTTAGACACAAACAATTTTTTTCTCAGTTTTTGCCTATGCTCTATTTGCACGTATATTGGGCTGGCGCGAACGGAGCTTTAGCGGAGTGTCAGCGCCCAGCCCCTCTTTTCGACCCAGGTGTACGTTTTGAGGGTTATTGCTAGATCTTAATTTTGATAAGGCTCTTGCTCATCACAGGAAGCTCCATTTGCTCTGATTTTTGTTGCAATGGGAAGAGCATCTACAAATTGACCAAAACTCGCGAGAAATCGCCCAAAAATGGCAGAATACAAGAGAAAATCACTCAAAAGCATTTGTCCGAACTCCTTCTTCTCCTTCTTCTTCTTCTCCTTCTTCTCCGCATCTATTCAATGGACGATAGTAGGTATTCATTTCTTCCCCCACTCCAGCCCTCCTTCCCAGTCCCTGGGCCACATGTTTATTTTTCTTCATATTTCTTCAGTAAATTGAAGGAGGCACATCACCAGTGGTGTAGTGGTGTAAGCGATTGGCCAGCTGAGTGTAACGCCCAGGTTCGAATCCTTCTCCCCAGACTATTTTTTTATTTTTATCTATTTTTGTGTATTTAAACTGGTACCATCGGTAGGGCACAAGTAAAGCTCTTTTTTCCAAAAATCGATTACCCTAAAAATAAGTCAAGAAAATTTCTCAAAAAATTAGTTGCCAATAAATTTGAATTGTCTTTTTCAATTTCGAATAATTTATTTTTGTTATATTTTTTGAACAAGTTTTTTTATTTATGATTTTTATATATCAAATAAAATTTAAATTGAATATATGACCAGTAATATATAATTTGTATTTATACATTTTATACTATATTAAAAGTAGAAGAAATATCTGGTACCATTGACAGGCCAAATGTGGGACTCTTTTCTCCAATATTTGCAATTGCCTCGAGTAAAAAGTTAAGGAAATAAATTTTCTACTACAGAGCCCTATGGTAAAAAACCCTAATTTTTAAATTTCTGCTTTGGGTGTAAACAAATGGTTGTAAGGTTGATTTTATAGCATAAAATAATAGTAAATTATTTCAAAATAAAAAAAAATCACTCAAAATTGACAAATTTCAATGCAATATCTTCATCCAAATGAGTGCGAACAACCTGCCAGAAGTAAGGAGCCAGGGCATCCAAATTACAGATCAGACCACCACAATTTCCTAATTTGCCTCACATTTGGCATTGCGCTTCTCCCAACGGCACACCAACTGTCTGAACACCCTAGAATTCCGAGCCTGCTTCAAAACTATGCAACATCCAATCAATGAGCTGAAAGAGGCCCTGACCTGGAATTGGGATGCCCTGGTCGTGCAAAACTTTCTCAGTTCTTTGCAGGTTGTTCTCACCCATTGGGATAAAAGTATTGCATTAAATGTGTCAAATTTGAGTAATTTTTTTAATTTTCACATCATCTACTATTATTTCATGCTTTTAAAATAACCTTACACCCATCTGTATACATCCAAAGCTTAAATTCTAAAATTAGGGTTTTTTTACCATAGGGCTCTGTAGTGGAATCTGCTGCGTCATCTGTATTTTGTTTTTGGGCGCGCATGGAAAGAGACACTGAACTGCGCGCCAAAAACAAAATGCAACTGTCCAAGCAGCAGATTCCACTAATAGAAAATGTATTTCCTTAACTTTTTACTCGAGGCAATTGCAAATATTGGAGAAAAGAGTCCCACATATGGCCTGTCAATGGTACCAGATATGTACATATGTACATAGATATACATTTTATCCACAATCATCCATCTAAAATCAATCAATCTCAATTTCTAACAAAATATATCTTATCTCTAAAATCTATCAGCGTCTAACATCCACACATCTGTCATCGTTCAGCTACTAAGCTCATTCCCACTGTTGCTCAAGAAAGGTCAGGAAATCTACGCTCATTCAACGGCGATCCGTGCACTCCGAATGGCCAATCGTGGACGAAAGCGAAAGGCAGCCCGCCATGACACGGTTGGCATTCAACAGTACTGTTTAAAGTTTACGACGTTGTTTTAGCAGAAATTAAAAAAATACCATTCAAATTTTCACTCAATTCAAGATTAGGCTAATAAAATTCTTGTTGGCAGAAATCGGCAGCGGATGCGAATGGAAACAACGCGCTGCTGAAGCTACTCAAAGCGGTGCCTCACGTGGCTGCTGCCATCGTGGACTGCGTAGGCATCGCTCACTGGGCCAACTTTCGCCTCACCTGCCAGACATTCGCCAACGTTGTGCAGATTCACGCCCGCATCCGCCTGCTGCGCTTGGACTTCATCCGAACCAAATCTAAGCAACCAGCCGTGAAAGTGGAACTCAGCCACCAACCCAAACTCTGGGACAAAGAGGCGCAGCTTCTTGAACGGGAGTTGCCCTACCGAAAAGGCGCCCTTGAGCAACTTCTTCGATTCCTGGCCCGCCTCTATAACCTCAGCCACCTGACAAGTCTTGTCTTCTACGCAGCGCCCTTAAACATAGCTGTCTGGCTGCCAGAACTCCAGCAGCTGGCCACCCGCGTCAATCTCAGCGGCATTCGACAGCTGTGCCTGAGCCTAGACCACGGAGACCTAGACGACGTGAGCCTGATCCTGAAGCAGCTGTCTTGGCTACCCGATCTTGTCCCTCGCTTGCAAGTCCTCGATGTCGACGACGTAACGCTAGAGGAACTGCTGCCCTCGCTTCAGCAATCCTCCCAACTAATCGATCTTTCCATAGACAACTGGAACCGGCAGCATCTGCCCCACCTTCAGCTGACCACTTTGCAGCGTCTAGAACTCGAGGATCCCATAGATGAGGAGGACATGCGAGAACTCTACGCCCAGATTCGAAGGTGCCCCCAGCTGCGGCGGTTTGACATTCATGGCCTGGAGCTCGATAGCGTGCTGAGCCTGCTGCGCACCTGCCATACAGCCAAAAGAAGCTTTTACTTCTCTACCTTTCAGCTTGAAATGAGCTATGGTGGAGAAGAGGCCAGCCCGGAAAACGGAAAGAAGCTCCTGCTACAGAATCTGGCCAGTTTTCTGGAAGCGAATCCTTCTCTTCGGCTGCGCAGTTGCTTCAATGTGGATGAGGATGATGAGCTGAATGCCTCGCTTTATTTTACCTGCCTGAAACTTCCTCATTTTTCCGTTGAATTTCACACTCAGTCATTGAAAGATTATTGACGTTGAATAAATGCCCGAGGGAGTCAGTAAGAGTCGAGAAACTTATAAAACCATTTCTACATGGATTTTTGAAAGTTAGCATAAATTGAAAGAGTATTTAGTGGGATACCTAACCCTGCAAATTGTTTTCAGACATATGGCTGTTTTTAAGAGGCAGTTTGCGAGATGATTGAGAGGACTTGTAGAAGGGGTATTCCACTTCCAAAAAATCGAAGGTTCGAGTTGGGAATCGTGATTAGGCCATGGTTTTAGTCCATTTAGTTGTGATCTCAGCCCAACAAACACTGGTCCTAAATATGGCTTGATTGCTGAGAAATGACCATTTTTCTAACACCTACTTTTTTGACCTCTGGATGACCGAAGAATCGATTTTTGGCCAATTTCATGAAATATTTTTTGACCAACACCAGACTATTTTATATCAATCGAACCGCCAAGAAGGCCGCCAAGAGACCTGCGCCCGCGGGCAATAAGAACAGCCCACCACTACTACCCTGCACTTCACACTCCATCACCTGCACCCAACGGCCTTCTTTAGGTCATCAAATTAGAATCAGAACAAAGCTGTTCAGCCATCAAGCCGCATTTCTAGGTGAACTACAAATAATTATACGGCAACTTTAGTCTCTAAATTTTCTCATCTCGTATCTCGTTAGTTAAGGCGCCGTCTAACATTGGCCTTTTCTATACAATGTTAGACGATTTCTTTGAAGTTTCAAAAAGCTTTTTCCTCGATTCATGATAAAACATTAGCGGTATGTTGCAGAATAGGGTCTTTTACTGACTCTATACTGACTCTATGAAAGGCTTAGGCTTAGTCATAAAACGTTGTATAGTGGCAACTGCGTAGCCTTCGCATGTGAAGCCTTAAGACCCGGTTTTTGGTAAGAACACAAATTCTACAAAGGGGCCGGACATAAATTTTTTGACCCCCCTTTTTTATTGCAGAATCTGAATCTCCGTACATTTTTATGTAAATCCACCAATTTTGGGCGAAAAATATGCAAAAATGGGGTCACCACAGCTCTAAACGTGAAGGGAGGTCGAAAATTTGAGAAAATTTGAGTTTCAGCAAGTTTAAGTTACATAACTGGCGATTTCGGTATTATTTTTATTAAAAACTATAGCAAATTGGGTATCAATCGAAAGCTGACAATGTTCCCGACCTGCTTGTGCCCTTGGTTTGATTAAAATTGGCACCCGAAGCAAGAAAAAGTTCATTAATATGTTGTTTTCTAGAATTTGAATTTTTTAATTTTTGTCAAAACTTGATATTTTCATGTGCTCAACTTGCATATTCGGGGAAATGACTACCATATGTGAATTTCTTGGAAAATTTTGGTCTAGAAAATGCTCAAAAATGTTTAAAAATCGGACCGACCAGACCAACCGCAAGCACTTTTCTAAGCCACAGTCAAGAAGGGCCCTATGTTATAACATAGGGCACTTTGGCCAAGGTGAAATTTTTGCACTAAAAAACTTCCAGCTCCTATGTAGGTCAATATTTTTCAATTTCCTTTTGTGAACTTACTTATCTAGCCCTTAAGCAAAGATCTATTGCGAAAATAGAGAAGGTTTTAACTTAAATTTTGGAAAACAGGTCCAGAAAGTGAATACAGGACTCATTTTTGCCCTATGCTATAACATAGGCAAAAATTCCTAAAAATTTTTTGGCCTCTAATTTTGATTCCAATGGTCAAAATCGATGCTCCAGCTTCAGATACACCAGAAAATATCATTTTTAAGCCTAAATTTCTTGTATTTTGAAAATTCATTACATAGGATTTTGCCACCAGATAAGGGTCATGCTGCGGAAAACACCCAGCAAGTTTAGTTTTCAAAATACAAGAAATTTGGGCTTAAAAATGATATTTTCTGGTGTATCTGAAGCTGGAGCATCGATTTTGACCATTGGAATCAAAATTCGGGGCCAAAAATTTTTTGGGAATTTTTTGCCTATGTTATAGCATAGGGCAAATATGAGACCTGTATTCACTTTCTGGACCTGTTTTCCAAAATTTAAGTTAAAACCTTCTCTATTTTCGCAATAGATCTTTGCTTAAGTGCTAGATAAGTAAGTTCACAAAAGGAAATTGAAAAATATTGACCTACATAGGAGCTGGAAGTTTTTTAGTGCAAAAATTTCACCTTGGCCAAAGTGCCCTATGTTATAACATAGGGCCCTTCTTGACTGTGGCTTAGAAAAGTGCTTGCGGTTGGTCTGGTCGGTCCGATTTTTAAACATTTTTGAGCATTTTCTAGACCAAAGTTTTCCAAGAAATTCAAATATGGTAGTCATTTCCCCGAATATGCAAGTTGAGTACATGAAAATATCAAGTTTTGACAAAAATTAAAAAATTCAAATTCTAGAAAACAACATATTAATGAACTTTTTCTTGCTTCGGGTGCCAATTTTAATCAAACCAAGGGCACAAGCAGGTCGGGAACATTGTCAGCTTTCGATTGATACCCAATTTGCTATAGTTTTTAATAAAAATAATACCGAAATCACCAGTTATGTAACTTAAACTTGCTGAAACTCAAATTTTCTCAAATTTTCGACCTCCCTTCACGTTTAGAGCTGTGGTGACCCCATTTTTGCATATTTTTCGCCCAAAATTGGTGGACTTACATAAAAATGTATGGAGATTCAGATTCTGCAATAAAAAAGGGGGGTCAAAAAATTCATGTCCGGTCGATTCTTGCTCCTATCAAAAAACGCCTCTTAAAGCTGAATGTAAACTAGACCAGCAGCTGCGTAGGCTTCGCTTGCGAAGCCTTAAAGCTTAATGCAAATTTGACTATGCCAGAATAAAAGACCCTATTCTGCAAAATAGCCAACATTAAAAGTGGAATATTTTAGTTCTTCATCTTTGTTGGCATTTCGTTTTTAAATCTTATTTAGGGTCAATATTTCATAAAAATAGTTGCTAAATTTGAGTAGGTTTTAGTTTTTGACGTTTTGGATGACAAGACTGATTTCATTTTTAAATTTCTCTGGGCAAAATTTTTACAATTATTCAATAAAGGCAGTTTTGCATTCCAAAAAGCAGGAATTATGGTTCGATGCATTTGGCCAGCTGACATTTTACACACGAAACTACCTTTGTTATTAGATTTAGTGCGTGTATAATAATTTTTATTTAAAGTTTATTCTGGAATTTAACGAATTTAGTAAAGTAACGGAATGCACATCAGTTACAAATAAAGAAGTTCAGATAAAGATCAATAAAACTATTAGCTTACGAATAAAAGTTCAATCAACATAAAAAACGCCAAAATCGAATGAAAATCAACAGAGTGTCAGCCAAGTAGAGCTTAGTAGGCGTGATCTTTGGCCTCCAGCACTCCATGGCCAGTGTGACCCAACATGCCCCAAAACGTGCGAACGCGAACGGGGGCTTGTTCGCAAAGCAGGTTCGCGAATGCGAACCTAAAATTTCTCAAACGGGCCATGTTCGAACCTAACATGGCCAAACATGGGTATTTTTTGCGAACCTGCCCTAATTATTCATATTTTTGCCTAAAAACGCCTGAAAGTGCCGTATTTTGATCTGGCGCGTTGTGGGGCGTCTCCAGGGTATGCAGTACGGTAGATGAGGCAATGCCCTGGGCCCTGGAGTGGAGCTGACAGAGCGAAATCATGCTTGACTTTAGTTTCCCAGAAACGCCAATATTACCGGGGCGGAGGGGGCACTAAGTCTTCACCTTTTTTATTTTGCTTGGTTACATCTGTTATGCAATAACATGTCTAAAGTGGTTTACACTTGAAACATTAACATAATAAAAAATAGGACTGTCACTGGTGGTAGGATAAATTACAGGGGAGAAATTTGAGAAATTTTACATTTTCTGCGATTTCTCCATAAGTAATGAAGATATTTAAAAACAAATTTAGCACAATGTTTATGCATATTTGATCTAAATTCTAGCCAATTTTTAGCTTGATATGATCATTTATAGATAAGTAATAAGCATTTTAAAAAAAGGCGAAGACTTAGTGCCCCCCCCCGGTACAGGGCCGGGCATTAAAAATCAAGCATCTTTTTGTCAACTATAAATCAAGATGTACTAAAGCTTTTTTGATAGAAATGTATCAACATATACGTATATTAATTGACTTTATTGTGCAATATTTTTGGGCCAAACTTTTATAATTACAAACACTTTAGGAGCAAATTTATAATTGAGTTAATGTGTTATGTTTTTAATTAATCAATCAATTTTATGTTCATACATAATTGTTCATATGTTTAATCGGTAAGTTCATGCTAAAACCTTAGAGTGGTGTCTTTATATATATATATATATATATATATATATATATATATATATATATATATATATATATATATATATCTGGTACCATCGGCAGGCCAAAAGTGGGTTTCTTTTCTCCAAAAGATTTTATTCTATAAGAATTGCTTACAGAATATTAAAAATATATTGTTGAAAATCCAAGGTAATACCTGACCTCAGTTCTGTAAGAAATTGGCAAGTGCGGCAACGTTAATAAGAAGAAGCTACCAAATGAACATGAACACTCATTTTATATATAAAAAAATATATAGTCTTTTTGTACATATTCCAAAATAGAAGATATTTTATGAAAAATATCTCGATATACTCTATTTCAACAAAAAATTATGATTAAAAAGTATAAATAATATGGTCATTCTGATCAAAAAAACCCGTCTAGATCATTTATTTATGATAAAACTGGTAAAAAAAACTATTTTAAATAAGGCATTTTCCGCCATTCCCTGAAAAATCAGGAAAAAAGAGCCCGTTCGCATTTTGCGAACCTAACATGCGAACAAGCCCCGTTCGCATGGGTTCGCGTTCGCGTTCGCAAAACCCCCGTTCGCACGGGCTTTTTGCTGCGAACGCGAACGCGAACGCGAACGGGGGGGGGGCCCGTTCGCAAACTGGGACACACTGTCCATGGCGGTCCTCGTAAAGGTGGTAGAAGTAGGCGGGCGGTTCCTTGTCACCGCTCATGGAGGAGCAGATGAGGCGGACTGGAGACTGATGGCGGAGGAGACGAAGGCTTTCCAGCATCTCATCCTCGCTGGGGGTCTCTCGACTCTGCTCCAGAATGAGGCGGAATGGAAGGCGGACTCTGGCCAGCAGACCATCCAGGAAGGGCTCCGACTGCAGCTGGTGGCAGCGGCGAAGGCGCAGTTGGCGGAGTCCGGTGGGCCAGGCCAGAAGCCGCAGTTCGTCGCCATAGGGGCGGGAATCGAAGTGTAACCAGATGGTGAGGTTGCGGAGGGCGGGTGGAAGGACGGGGAGGAGGCGGTTTAGTGCACGAGGCTCCAGGTCCACTTGGAGGCGGAGATGGGTGAGTAGGGGCAGGGAAGCAAGGGCAGTGCCCAGCTGGCCCAGTTCCATGTCGTCGGGGGAGCTGGTCTTGAAAGGTGCCCGGGCAAGGAGGGCTGAGCGGATGGTGAGGCAACGGAGGCTGGGTGGGAGGCTGGTGGCTTGGAAGGAGGAGAGCTGGAGCTGCTCCAGGCAGGGCGCCAGCTGTGCCAGGGCAGGGACGGGGTCGTATTTGATGCAGCAGCGACGGAGGTTAGGATGGCGCCGACTGCCGCCGAAGCTGCAGTAGCATTCCAGGCGGAGATATTCCAGACTGCTGGGCAGGTGGTCCAGACAGCCGTCCAGGGGCTTGACCGAGAGGCAGTCGATGCTGCTGGCGGTGAATGTGCGGAGGTGCTGGAAGGCGGAGAGGCTTGGCCAGTCGGTGGGCTGGACAGGGTCGTCCGCCTCGCAGTGATAGAGGTTGAGCAGCTGGAGCTGGGGCAGGCGGGCGGCGAGGGGCGCCAGGGCGAATCCGTCCCAGATCATCAGTCGAAGACTTCGCAGCGAGGTCGGAAGGGCGGAGTAGAAGTGCGGAGTGGCCGGGCAGAGGTCCAGGCTGAGATTGCGAAGGCGCGGCCAGACCGTGGAGCTGTTGAGGAGGTCTGCGAGGTGGAAGTTGGGCGGGTGGAAGCCATGCTCATGGTGATCTGGACGCAGACAGAGGCTGAGGAGGTTGGGAAGGCGAAGATCGTGGAACTGCGTGCAGGTGGCTTGGAGACGACGGAGCCTCTGGGCCTGTCCTGGGCGCTGGAGCAGGGAATGGAGCTCTTCGCCGTTCTTCAGGATGATGCTGGAGAAGGGAAGCTGGTGGTGGAGGGGTGGTGGGAAGCTGTTGTGAGGTAGGGCTGGGAGGAGGCTGGCGGGTGAGGCGATGTCGAAGATGTTGCAGATGGGCTGAAGCTGTTCCGGGTGGGAGCCTGAGAGGGCAGCTAGGATAGGGCGTAGCAACGGCTGCAGTACCACCAATGCTCGCGGCGGCTTCATCTCTGGTCTGGCTTCTGGCATACTTGTTAACATTGAAATGAATTTTTGGGAGTTGAGACTTTTTGGGTTTCTAAGCGTAGTTATTATTATTTTTGCTATTATTATTTAAGTTTATTCTGTAAAGCACTGTTGTTTGTTGTTTGATACAAGAAAATAAATAAATCAAACATCCAGCCGTTTAGCACTGGCCAATTACGAAGTTCTTCATTTAATGGTCCTGTCATTGGGAGCTTTCTACCAGTTAGCATCTACAAAAATTTGGCTCTTTGTTCACAACTCAGAAAAAGTATACCACATGGTGTTGAATTCGAGTTTTTCATGTTTACTGGTTTTCTTTTTTGAGCCAGTTTTTACAGAGTTTCTTAGCCGTTCGTTTTAAAAATTACTTTCAAACGCAAAATTTACGTGGCTGATAGCATGAAAATTGGAAACTTGGGCCTTTTAAGGTTTAACTAATAAAATCACTATGTTGATAGTAAGGAGGACAAATGATGCGGTAAGCAAACAGGTGAAATTATTGGTATCAGGAAGCTAAGAAGACGTAAAATGAAAGAAGGTTTCTTTTGCAACCTGAAAAAGTTTACAGCCGCTCACATTTCTTCACCCACTCCGATTCCATGTCAGCAATTTTCTCACATTTTTGCACCCCATTTCTTTCTTATTCGCTGCATCAACTGAAGGACCATGAAAATGAAAGTTCCTGTGGAGTGGAGACTGAAAGAAAATGGAGACTTTTTCTGCACACCATTTCAAATGCGCGGTTCGAACAGGTCTGAACAAGAAAATGGTTGCATGCTCCTTTAGCCGTCAGTCGTCTCATCAGTGAAGTCCCCATTGGCCGCTATTTTCCCTTTATAGCACAAATCTGAATCCACCATGGCTACCGTCCTGCAAAAGATCGCTGACATCGAAGGAGAGGTTCCTCATGCACCAGTCTTGGCAATCTTATCTGTATTGCATCCTTGCAGATGGCGAGAACGCAGAAGAACAAAGCTACCTCTGGCCACTTGGGACTCCTCAAGGTTCATTTATTTCCAACCATCTATCCATAAGCTGTTTGTATACATCAATCAATTGGTATTGGTAACCCATTGGTAAAATCATGAGCCTTGGGTATAGCTAGAGCTGGAACAATTGTAGGCCAAATTGGCGAAACTTCGGCGGGAGCTGATAACGCCGAAGGGAGGCGGGGGGCCGGCGGGCGAAGGCTTCGATGTGGCCAAGACCGGGGACGCCCGCATTGGCTTCGTTGGCTTCCCCTCCGTGGGCAAATCCACCCTCCTCACCAACCTCTCCGGCGTCTACTCCGAGGTCGCCGCCTACGAGTTCACCACTCTCACCACCGTCCCCGGGGTCCACTTCCCCTTCCCACCAGCCCTCTTTCTCAGCACTAAAGAGAGGCTCCTGGCAGGTGATCAGGTACAAGGGCGCCAAGATCCAGCTCCTCGACCTCCCCGGCATCATCGAAGGCGCCAAGGACGGCAAGGGTCGCGGTCGTCAGGTCTCTCAGCACAGGACAAGGACTGGCGGGGAGAGGAGATGTGATTTGAAGGTGATCGCGGTGGCGCGAACCTGCAGCCTGATCCTGATCGTGCTGGACGTGCTGAAGCCGCTGCAGCACAAGCAGCTGCTGGAGCACGAGCTGGAGGGCTTCGGCATCCGGCTCAACCAGGCCCCGCCCAACATCTACTTCAAGAAGAAGGACAAGGGCGGCCTCAACCTCACCGCCCTCGTCCCCCAGTCCGAGCTGGACCTGGACACCGTGAAGACCATTCTCTCCGAGTACCGCATCCACAACGCCGACATCACCCTGCGCTACGACGCCACCGCCGAGGACCTCATCGACGTCATCGAGGGCAACCGCGTCTACATACCCTGCCTCTATGTGCTCAACAAAATCGACCAGATTTCCATCCAGGCTATCTACACTACAACTACTCTGTCTGATCACTCTAATTCCTCCCACAACTGCAGGAACTGGACATCATCTACAAGATACCTCACTGCGTCCCCATTTCTGCACATCACAAGTGGAACTTTGACGATCTACTGGACAGAGTAAGTTGCATTTATGTTTTCTCCTGCAGTTTCGCATTATTTGTGCGCGCAATAATTAAGGGGTTGCAAAATGCTAAAAAAATTTACCTATTTAGTGTTCGATACTGTCGATTCAAACCTATCCCATTTTCATCACTCCTCTTAGCAAAATTTTAATTGGGGAGTTAATGATAAGGTGTGGCAGTACCTTGACCTACTACGGATCTACACGAAGCCAAAAGGTCAACTGCCCGACTACTCCGCTCCGATCGTCTTGCCCAAGGACAAGTGCGCCATCGAAGACTTCTGCATCAAGATCCACAAGACCCTTGCCAAGGAGTTCAAATGGTTGCCTCCCTTCATTCCCCTTCCCCCACCACCTATTTAATCACAAAATAAATCACAGTGCCCTGGTCTGGGGCAGTTCAGCCAAGCACGCCCCGCAAAGGGTGGGCAAGGAACACGTTCTCGCCGACGAAGACGTCGTTCAAATCATCAAAAAGTTGCCCACACCACCCATCCTCTTTTTTTCTAAAGAAGCGCTTTTGCAGGGTCTAATTGCTACTGCGTGCCTTGTGATAAGCTGGCCGGTGTTTTTGCTGTTGTCTCTTGGCCTTGCTGGAGGAAGCGTTTGCACAGCTAAAAGCAACAGAGAAGAAACAGGGGGTGAGGGGGATTAGTAAGAGGTGTTGGTATGCGCATAAAATGGGAAGCGATGCCTGCGCATCAAAAGCGCATAGAGTGGCTGGTTGGAAGAGGTCTGCTGCGTGTGAACCCACAGCACACATTGCCAGACTCCCTCCTCCCCCCCACCCCCCAGTGCCCCCAGCTGGTCAGCCACTCTTCTGCACTGCCTACACTCCTTCTTACTGGACCGAGTAGCAACTTCTTCATCCGGCTTTTCAGCGAATCCTGGAGCCGACAGCCAAGACAGCGCGCATGGAGGAGCCACAGCTTCACTCCATGTATTCTCTGTCCAATTTTCAATGCATAGCATTCGTCAGTCGAAATCTAGTTCTGCTAGGGTGTTTATTTTAGGATGGCTATTTAGGTTAATCCTTGGTTAGCGTGTAATGCAAGAATGTAATGATGATAAAAAAATGCAAAAGGAGTTTACAACAAATGAGAATAATTGTGCAGCAAAACGGAGATCCCGTTCCCGTCAGCCCGGATGGCGGAGATCGCGTGTAACAGTCTTCAAGTGGACCCGGAACCTCCGCGCTCCAAGGTCACCAAGCACTTCAGCACCCAGGACAACCTTCTCATCCTGTTCTCTCCAACACTTTTTTCCCTCTTTTTCAAAATGGATGTTTGAAGGCGAATGGAAAGCGCGGATGTGAAATCGTTGCGAGTCTCCCTCACCGGCTTCTTCGACTCCGCTCACCTCGTTCTTCAAACCCTACAGCGATTCGCTCACACTGCTGTCCAATCCAGCTGATGTCCTGCACTATTTCTCTTATTGCTTTTGCCGTCAGTAAATGCTTCTACACCCACAACTGCTTGCTCCATGATCTGGCCCTGACCATCCATACTGTCCAACGGAAGAAAAAAATGAAGCTCGACTGCAAAAGCTCTTGATTGAGGGTCGTTGAAAAGACGAGCGGGGCCCAAAAATGTTCAAAGGCCTGAAAAGCAAGCTGGCCGAGGAGTCGAAGCGTCTGTCGGATGCAACGACGCGAGCAGTGTCCTCCGGCCTGGAGTCCTTCGCCTCCGCCTCCTCCCGCCACTCGGAGGCCGGCGACAGCGACGCCGCCGCCGCCGAGGGCCGCGACATCCTCGTCGACCTCTCCTCCCCGCCCCCCACCGGCCTCCTCCACGCCCACTCCTCCGCCCTCATGGAGCCTAGTCCCGAGGAGGCACAGGCCGGCCGCGAACGCCGCGACTCATTCGGCTCCATCGACAGTCTGGACAGGTCTGTCTTTATTCCTCTGTCCAAGATTGCCCAGCTGAGAATTGTCTCTGGTCGCCAGCTCGATGTCCTGGAACCTGGGCAGTGTGGGCGGGCGCAGCTACATGCCGATAGCCTCGGACGCGGAGTCGGTGGTGGAGTCGGAGGCGGGCTCCGCCTTCGTCTCCGGCGCCTCCAAGGAGCAGATCTCCTCCGTCCTCCACAAGCTCCAGGGCCGTGCCTCCTCCTACAAGGACAAGTATCGAGATGTTTGCCCGCTCCTCTCTCCCTACCCCCTCCCATTCCTCAGCCAGACAATTTACAGCTGGTGAAGCAGTACAACGAGGTGGTTCGGGACAACGAGAAGATCCGGAAGCTGCTGGTGGTGAGCCAGGACAAGTCCATCCGACGAAGCCAGCAGATGAAGGAGGAGAAGGGACTGCTGGAGCGCGGCCGCGCCGACCTCTTCCACAAGCTGGAAGCCCAGGACCGCGCCATCCTTGCCCTACGCGCCGCCGTGGACGCCGCCCGCCAAGGCCAACCCGTGGAGCCGGACATCTTAGAGTCCGCCCAGCCCGCCGGTGCCCAGGCTCTGGAGATGGAGTCCCTGCGACAGCACGTATGGACAGCAATCCTCTTCCATCCCACCCTCCTACTTCTAGCTGTTTGTTGATGGCAGAAAGAGAAGCTGGAGCGGATCCTGACGAAGTGCAAGCACGGCATCACGGAGAAGAACGAGCAGATCGCCAGCCTTCAGACTGACCTGGCCGGCCTCAAGAAGCAAGTGGCTGCCGCTCAGGAGGAAAAGGTTCACTCCAGCATCCTACTGCTGCCTCTTTGCAGCCTTCTTTTGTTCTGCTCACCAACACAACTAGCCAAGCATAATATCCAGCGACTGGCGCTTTAGGCAGCTCGCTTGGTGGCCGAGTTTAAGTTGCAGGTAAGCCCCCTCCCCCCTGCACCACTGCTCCCTTGTCCTTACTTTTCGTTCCGCTCACCCCAAGCAGTTGACAGCCTCATTCACCCTGCTCTATAGCCCAGGCTCTCTGTGCCCCTAGTGCTGCTTCTATCTTGCAGAGTTGAGCTTGTCCATAATTCCAGCAGGGCAGCAGCGGGGAGGCGGCTGCGGAGCGGGTGGCTGGGGAGTGGCGACGAAGGTTGGAGAGCGCGGAGGCGGAGTGGGGCGACAAGCTGCGCCAGGCAGAGGAGTCAGCCTCCATGGCGGTGGCCCAGGCCAAGGCGGAGATGCACGGGGAGTTGGAGAGACGGGACGCCCTTGTTACAAGCCTCACTGCTCAGGTTGAGCCCTGCTCCTCCTATTTACTCTGGGCTGCTGAATTTCATGCGGTTGACGGGGGACGTTTGTTCAAGATAGCAGGGGTGGTAGTTTTAAGCGGCTTTGCTCGTTGGGTTTTTGTGCCCTGCTAACCTAATGGGGTGATAAGAAAGGGCGCTGGGTGTTTATTTTGGGCGGCAGTCTAGGTGAGAAGGAGATTGTGTTAGCTTCTCTGGGCTGAGATCTCTGTAGTGTGTGTGCTGAGAGCGCCAGTGATGAGGCAGGGAAAGCAAAGGAGTTCGGCTCATAGATGGCGAAGCCTGTCCATCGCCTGCATTGAATATCAACATGTAGAAGCGGTGACTTATCATTTTATCACTCATTAGTCAATAATTTTGCAGTCAGTTGTTTAGTTCCGGACTGGAAGCTAAAAAGACGAGGATATATGA
>JASANA010004702.1:0-12169 GCA_030248095.1 Ptycholaimellus sp. GST1_10
GAGCTGGCGAATGGAGATGGGGATATCTTTCTGTGCTGCGTAGCCCTCCAGCTGGGTGAAGATTGCCGACAGCTTCGAGAAGCTCGCTTTCATGTCATCGCTAGGCCGGCTGCAATGGGCCTTCCATGCGTCATTGAAGAAAATAAAAAAAGCGATGCTCAAGCCAAGCAAGCCTCAATACTCAAGGAATCATCATCTTAATTTCGTTAGCTATTTGCTGTTTTTCAATGCCTATCACTTTTTTAATAGAAAACCGCTTATGAACGGCAGACATGCGGTATGAAGAATAGGTGTTAACTTGATGATGGTCTCCTTCTTGAGGTTGGCTTTGATAAGACCGAGCACTTGAGCGTCCTCGTAGATGTGGCGGACGGAAGTGGTCCAAGCCTCCGCTGTCAGCTTTGGGTCTTCCCAGTGCTCCAGCGTCTGGCAGAACAGAATCACCTCCATCGCCTCCAGCCGCTGCAGTAGCTCCTACTTGTCATTCAGCAAGAGAGTGTTTCTAAGTTTGATGAAATTTTCAATGTTTGCATTTTTCATGGAATGGAAGTGCTGGGGTCAACATACCCGTTTTCTTAGCGAGGACATAAATTGTTGGAAGGGCAGATGACAATGTTGCCCAAAATTTTCAGGATCTCAAACTGGCTAAGTTATTGACTTGTTATTTCTCAACTGGCTATACTTGGTAAGGTGGCTAATATACCATATATCATATATTAGCAGCCGGGCCAAAAACAGGGTATTTTTCCTGTTATATTATAACAACGGGGCCAAAAACAGGGTATTTTTCCTGTTATATTATAACAACGGGGCCAAAAACAGGGTATTTTACCGGTAGCCTGTGACAGAAACTGTTTTGGGAGCGCCCTAGGACACGTTCTGGGAGATCAGAAGCCTTCTCTGCAACTCAAAACCTCATCTTTCATAAGCTTAAAAAAGCTCCCATTAACGGATATCTCACTTGCTAAAACCCAATCTCCAACAGTTTTATTTGCTAACATGAACAAAATCTCGCAGTCTATATAACGTCCATATAACGGAAATCATATATTAGCATGTTAGCAACGTGCAACATTGGCAGATGATATCTGGAGAGGCGGGATGTTCTTTTTGTCGCCAAAAACTTCGGTTGCACTTTTGTGCGCCGGCCGGAACCACTCCATGGCCTGCTGCAGGGCTGAATCTGAGCATCGAATGACTGCTAGCCGATTTTGAGCAGATTATTAGAAGCAGTGAAACCAGGGTTGTTGGACGGCAATCGTCGCATGAACTCCACCGGGACCATGACATTGTCCAGCGATTTCACGTCGCCCTCAATATCGGCCAGCGCTTTCTTCAGGTATAGAATGCCTAATGAATGACTTCAATGGCCATTTCAAAGCAAGCTTTGAAAAAAGGTAACCGTTTTCAAGGTAAGACTTGGTAGCGAAGCGCTTGGAGTGAGCGAGAGAGGCGATCTGCTCCGAAATCTTGTCCATGTCCGCTTCCAGCATCGACTTGGCCTTCAGCAGCAGTGGTGAATCGTCCAGCGAATACCTCAACAATTCTAACTTCTCACAAGCTCCCCACCTCTCAAGTGCAGTGAGCCTAAAACTCGGAATTTGCTTCTCCAATTTTACTTCAACTTTTGCTAATCAAATTCTAGAAAAAACTTAGCTTTTGATTAAATTACGATTTCCCACGTAAATCATTTTTAAAATCCTCTTTTCATTTGGGTAAATATGCTAGTGCAGCCTTAATTTTGGCAAGCAGAACACCTCTTATCTGCAGCTGTGAGAGCTTGGCGGGTGATGAAGGCGGTGAGAGAGAAGGCGAAGCACTTGCCCAACTCCAGCAACACAGCCTCCGCGGCAATGGCTTTGAGTGAATCATCGCCCATCCTCTCTTTTCACCATATTTCAATCCCACTTCACTGCCGCTGCCGTCATGTGCCAGGGCAGAAACTGGTTCTGGCTGAGCCAGGTTGAGTGGAGAACACCGCTCGCTGAGTCGGCGTAGGTATTGCTTGCACCACTGCTTTACAGAAACTGCTCTGACGCAGCTTTTCTGGTCTCATTTTCTCCCAGTCCCCCCTTTCGCCGTGTACACAGCTGTTGCACGCATTTTTCCCTGAGCCTTGAACGCAGTGGCGCCCTTTTTATGAACGGATCATCAATTTCCAAGGTTTTTTGAGCACATTTTGCTTTTGTAGTTATTGTTCACCATTTTCATTATTGACTGTGTTTTTAGTGCGATTTTCTCGATCGGGCGAATAGTATGATCGCTCACCAAAAATGTACAGTATCAGCAGTTACAACTGACGATAGACAAACATCTATAGCACCACCGGGCACCACCCACCCTGTCTAGCTCAAGCCTGTGGGTTGGGTGGAACCGGCCTTCTGGGTCCACGCATGCAACTGGCATGGTCGTGGCCCAGCTAGGGGCGAGTGCCTCGGCATCACAGCTAAGTGCCTCACCTCAGCTGTCAACTGCGCTTGACAGTTGGCCACTTGGCCTTGTCCTGAGCAGGCCAGCACTGAGTGCCCTGCCTCCATCGTCGCGCTCTCACTGACCAGCCCTGAGCCTATGGAATCGGGCCCGGTTCGCTCATCCCCTTTGTTGGGCAATCCTTCCTTGGAAGCCCTGCAAGCTTTTACTCAACAGAAGGAAGTATCACAAGAAAGAAAACATTGCCACAAAGTTAAGGACTGTTGAAAACAAACGTTGAGCTCAGAGTCGGCCTTGTTATGGAGAGCTGAGGGGATGACCTTAGAGTGCTGGAAAAAAGGGGCGATAATGAGGAACGCACGGCTGGATGCTGATGGAAGGGACTGGGTAACTACGAAGGTGTTCAATGCTTTTCTTGGGGATGAGGGACTTTCGCTTGCACACATCGCTGCACCAGATCAGGACCTCGAAAAACGTCATCAGGGGTCAGTGTCATTTTCTCTTTCTTCCAACTGTCAATGCGTGGTTTGTTGTCCTGAGGAGAACACTTTCGGCCGATCAACAACGTACACGAGCCCAAATTGGTAGAAACATTGAAAACTGTCCAACAGTCAGATCAAGCTACCACAAGTGGGAACAGACAAGGCACACTGAATCAAGCAGGTGACAAGGCACATTGAATCAAACAACTTTCACAAAAATAAGCTTCCTGGAAGGACAAAAAAGGACGCTTCAAAAGACATCGGTAGCATGGGAGGCTTCTTCTAGCTGGCCAGTGCTCAGGCTGGTGAAGAAGAAGCAGCAGCGTGGCAGGTGAAGCATTCATGTCCATATTTCAGTGAATAGGGCATGTAAACAGAGAGGCAAACCGGTCTGCTGCGGTCGAGTGTCCCTTGGAGTTGCTGGAAGCGAGTAAGCTGAAGCGTGGGCATGTTTTTGACGAAGCATGGGAGGAGACTGCGGTAGGAGTGTTGCTGCAGCCGGCATTCCTTGGTGTCAGTGAACTCTAGCTGGAGGAGGGTGAGTGGGATGGCCTTGAAGAGGCTGGCTAGGCCCTGGAGATCCTTCAGCAGCCAGCAGGGCAGACGCAGTTTCTCCAGACTGGGCAGGCCGCCCAGCAGAGCAGCCATGTACTCCATCCTTTTTGCATTCTCCCCCACCGTGGAGAGGAAGAAGAGACGTCAAAGACTGGCGGGCAGGGCGGTAGTGCTTGTCTCTAGCCAGTCATGCAGGCAGAGGAGCTCCAGATTGGGGGCCAAGGCTGCCAAGCGGGGCACTGGGGCCTTGTGGAGATAGCAGCTGCAGAGGTTGGCCAGCCGCCGACTGCCCACGAGGGAGCCGGAGGTGCGTAGGCTGAGGAAGCTGAGGCTGGCAGGCAGCGCGTCCAGACTCAGCAGTGCAGGTCCTTTTGTCAGTTTGCGGTCTATCTGAACAAGAAAGCGGCGGAGACGGAGGAGGTTGGAAAGGCTGTTCCAGTCCTGGAGGTCCCCGATTCTGCATGCAAGGCTCCCCAGGTTCAGCGCGAGGAGGCTGAGACCGGTTACAGGCGCATAGCGGCTGAGGACGAGGCGAAGGTTGGGCTTCGCCAGGCTGCCCAGGCTGCAGCGGTCGGAGACGTGAAGGCGGGCAAGGCTGCTGGGCAGGGCGTCCCAGAGAGCCGCCGTCATGCTGCCCTGGAGGCGGAGATCGCAGAGGCTGGGCAGGAGGCCTGAGGAGAGGAGCTGGGCCAGGCCGGGCAGAGAAGGAGCCTCGAGGTGGAGGTGGGTAAGGCGTGGGAGATGGAGGCCAGCTGGTGGGAGGTCATTGGAGAGATGGAGGCGTCGCAGCTCCTCTGCCTGCTCACCCCGCTCCAGCAGATCCAGCTGGGACGGAAGCTGGATGCTCAGGCGGCGGAAGACGAGGCCGAAGAAGGGCGGCAGCTGTTGGGTGGAGAGGAGGAGGTGGTTAGGGTTGCAGGGCAAGGCTTTAAGGCTTTGTGCAGGTGAGAGTAGGCCGAGGAGGTGGCAGACGCGGCAGAGCTCCTCCGGCCCCCCTCCCAATAGCGCCGCCAGTATCTTCTTCAGCACCGATCGCAGGACCACCACCGATCGCTCTACCTCCATACTTCCACGTGCTCGATTCTGTAAATGCTGTTTGCATGGAATGGAATGGTGACGAGAGGCTAGACGCAATAGCAGTTTAGTCCAAACGCAGTGGCCCGCCTTAAGTTCTCTGCTTGCGCGAGCGGGATTCTTGCTGAGATGCAGGTTCGCGCGGTTGTTTAAGCAATGCAAGTGCTGCGTAGGCATCAGGCATTCGTGATATTGGCCTGGCGCAAGGGAGCGCAGCGACCGTCAGCGCCCAGGCCCTCTTTTCGACCCAGGTGTCTGTTTTTGAGGCTAATGCTAGATCTTAAATTTGATAAGGTTCTAGCTGCTGATCGGAACAACCAATCTGTCTAATTCTTGTGACATTGGAAAGAACATGCACGAATTGACCAAAACTCGCGAGAAATCAGCTGAAAGTTGCACAGCTTTTGAGAAATTCACGAAAAAATGTTTGTCCGAACTCCTCCTTCTCATTCTCTTTCTTCTTCTCCTTCTCCTGCTCCGCATCTGCTCAATGGACAATAGTAGGTATTCATTTCTTCCCCCACACTCCACCTTCCTCGGGTCCTTGGGCCTCAGGTATTTTTTTTATTTATAACTCTTCAGTTAATCTGATGAACCATATGCACCCGTGGTGTAGTGGTGTAAGCGTTTAGACAGCTGGATGAGACTGGTATGTTCAAATCCATCTTAGGCATTCATTTTAGTTTTTGTATATTCAAAGTTGAGGAAATTACTGGGACCATCGGCAGGCCAAAAGTAAGGCTATTTTCTCCCCAAAAATCGAGTGCCCCAAGTGTAAATCCGAGAAAATTTCCTAATAAATTTTTAGTTTGCAATAAATTTGCATTTTATTTTTCATTTTCGAAACTTTTTTGTGTTTGTTATATTTTTTAAATATATAACCAACCATATGAAAATAAAGAACATCAATTGACACAATTTTATTTTTGCATGTTTAAGGTTGAGGAAATAAATAGTACCATTGTGACGTTTCCCTAGCCAGTTTCGTCGACCTTGAGCTGGTGCGGCGGGCAGAGCCGTGCCGGCATTCATTCTGTCTAAAACTCACTTCATATTCCCCCCACTTTCTCCCTTCGGTGCACGACTAAAGAGATCCTCGCTATGATACTGCTGCAATCCACCACAGCGTTTGGTACAGAGAGCTTGGTTTGCTAAGCTGTACCCTCTGACCAACCACCTCTACAAAGCCGACTACAATGCCCAGCCCAACTTCCGCCTACAGCGCCCTCTCTACAACTCCAGCCTTTGATCGAGCCACCTTCTAACAGCCAGATTTCGAGTCAACGGCTCCATTTCGATTTTAGTCTTGACTAATTGCGCATCGAGATTTTTGTTGCGCTCATGCAGCCATCTCCGCGCGTTCAGAGCCAGCCTTTCTGTCCAGTGCACGATTTCTCCTGATAATATTTCGTGCTAAAGTGTTCCGCCCTCGTGCCCGATCGGGTATCAGCCTGTTATCAATTTTTCCATCACGCTAGCGCATAAATAACGGTGTATCTACATGTGGCCATTACATCATCACCATTGGGGCGATGAACTTTTGCGCGTGCGAAGTAGCCTGGCAATCAGTCACCTCTGCAGTTTTCACTGTAACAAATGGGGTTCAGAGAACAAGCCAAGGCTAGGACAGCTGTTTCGTCCTGTTAGGACTCATCAGCTAGCCTCAGGTCACCCAACCGTTGCCGAAGCGCAGGTAGGGGATCAGACCAGGCCATCATAGGCTACCGATGAATAAATTTATCAAATAACTTTTTGGCAAACCAGCCTTTGTTCTCTGAGTTGCGACCCAGGTGGAAGTAGAATGAGTTTTAAACCTCTCCGGGTCTATTGGGTTGGCTCTAGTTTGTGCCTCTTGATGTTGGCCGATTGCCAACTCAGTAGACCCGGAGAGCTAAAAAAAACTCATTCAGTTTTCACTGTGTACACACACGTACATATTCATTATGGATCTTACTTGTATTATTCCGCGAAAAGAAACCTTTACGGTTTTCACTGACTAAGGGTAGCGCTTGCTATCCAGTCATTGAATTAGCCAATTGGCTAATCTGCGTGAGCTGTAATTACAGCCGGCAAGCAACAGCCAATCCAGTCTCTTGATTACTATTCACTACGTTGCTCGCAAGTTATTAGCCGAACTGAGTCCAAGTCAAATTAGAGTTAGCGTTTACGCTGCTCTACCTGGGTAGTCTGCTGATGATCGGTGACCCTGCCTTGAGGTTTCGGCCTTAAGTCTTAATAACCATGAAACATGCATGTACAGGCTTGACTTGTGACGAAGTTCATTATGGCTCTTACGTGCACGTACATAGTTGTTCGTCTAAACAGCGTTTGCTGTCAGTCGGAGTGAGATAACACCAGTTTTCGGCGCTGTCATGCGCACATTGATCGGTCTTGGCAACCGGGCGTAGCAGTCGCCTGGGCAAACTGATCCGGGTGTCCCGGCGAAATTGAACTTGTCCTTGCCTGACTAGACTAGCTACAGAGTGCAGCGTCAGAACGAAGAGAAGGAGTGCAAGGCTTTTAGAAGACTGAATACATCAATAAGGTCAGCCAGGTCCTCTCAATTGTTGCTCAAGAGTGTGTTCGGCTACTCAAAGCGATGCATTACGTAGTTTAATGCTAGCTAAGAGCAGAGTCAGTGTGTTGGTGAAAATAGCTCTGATATGACACTTTCCAAAACCCAGGGCACCACAAAATGTTCAAAGGCAATGCAAGGCAGTGCCGGAATGCTAGCCGATGAACAAGATGAGTCTGATAATTTCGGCTCCCAGCACCAAGGCATTGCCGGAATGGTGACTGCGGATTAAAATCACTTTCTAATTTATTTTACTACACCACAAAATGTTCAAAGGCGATGCAAGGCAGTGCCGGAATGCTAGCCGATGAACAATATCAGTCTGATAATTTCGGTTCCCAGCACCAAGGCATTGCCGGAATGGTGACTGCGGATTAAAATCACTTCTAATTTATTTTATTACACCACAAAATGTTCAAAGGCGATGCAAGGCAGTGCCGGAATGCTAGCCGATGAACAATATCAGTCTGATAATTTCGGTTCCCAGCACCAAGACATTGCCGGAATGGTGACTGCGGATTAAAATCACTTCTAATTTATTTTATTACCCCACAAAATGTTCAAAGGCGATGCAAGGCAGTGCCGGAATGCTAGCCGATGAACAATATCAGTCTGATAATTTCGGTTCCCAGCACCAAGGCATTGCCGGAATGGTGACTGCGGTTTAAAATAACTTTCTAATTTATTTTATTCGACATATTGTTCGACATGGCGATGCAAGGCAGTGCCGGAATGCTAGCCACGAACAAAACACCAGTCAGACAAATCTGATTTCCAGCACCAAGGCATTGCCGGAATGGTGACTGAGGCGTTGTTGACTATTCTTATATCACACAAAAATTGTTCAAAAGGCGATGCAAGGCAGTGCCGTAATGCTAGCCATTGAACAAATACTCGTCTGAAACACTTTCGATTCCTAGCACCAAGGCATTGCCGGAATGGTGACTATGGCTTTACTATTTCTCCATTAAACAATGTTAAAGGAAAATTATATATTTTCATCAACTACAATATGTATTTTTTGTCCAAATGGCTATGCAAGGCAGTGCCGAAATGCTAGCCCTGAGGATACTCCCTTTTCGGACAAACCATGAGTCTCAGCGCCAAGGCTTTGCCGGAATGGCGACTGCAGCCATGTCTAACCAACAGTGGTCATATTTCGGGAAATTTACAAATTGGGAGAAGCTTTTGGAAACGGAGACAAGGGGGGAGAATGAGGTAGACTTCTAGACAGACTAGCTGGGGGATTTCGATACTACTGTAGTGCCTCCCAACGGAGAAGGCCAAAATGCACGTCTTTTTTTTCGTATATATGGTATAGTTGCGCGCGCTCAAAAGCGGGATAGCTCAGAGAAGTCTGCCCTTTAACAATGAAAACCCTTTTTACAGATATCGTCCCTTTACATTTACCTTATTATTACCGAACAAAAGGAGCAAAACAAGTTCTTTTTAGAAGGATAACTACTAATTATTTCCTAAAACAATTTTTATCTTAAGAGAAAATCTAATTGGTCACCGACAATATTTTTCATGCTATGGAAAGCAATATTAATGCCACCATGCACCTCCTGCCCTGGTAGGTGCGCCCGGATATTAGTAAAAGTAAATAGCTAAAACAAGTATTATCGGTCAAATATTGAAATGACCGCGAAGCTCAGCTGGCGATGGCCATCACATACGCGGCCTAGCAGGGGCAGCCTATGCCTTTAATTAGGCAGGTATTGGTTGGCTAAACTATTCTCGTTCGATAAACCTACTGGAGCCTGGTCGGCATTAGAATAATCACCACCCCACCCCAAAAACCACCATGAATTACAACCAAATACATTCCCGCTAACCCCTATCTAGGGACAACTCACGAGTTGATCTCCTGGCCAGGGGAAACCCTTACTCCTTCCAGTTGGGGGCCCAGGTTGGAGAGGAAGGTTACGCAGACCCCCATGAACTGTTAAACAGGCGGCGCCTTGTAGATAACATTGTCGGAAATTTTACATCATACACTACAGGACCCCCACCAGCACACGTTAACAACATAAGAGACATGAAAGAGGAGCTTATTTATGATAGCAATGGAAAACCAAGCACCACAACCTACACTTCCTGGAGTAGGGAGGAAATCAATAGTACAGAAAGATGTGGCAGATGCGGCACCTGCGCAATGTTCAAAGACCAAAATGATATTATTTACCCGTCCCATAATAACAAAAAATATAAACCGGATTTAAAACATAGGCCTGGGTGTGACAATAGAACAGTAGTGTATTGCTTAACATGCCCATATGCCGGTTGCAACATGAAATACGTGGGGATGACAAGGCAAATGGTCAAAACCAGGATGAGTGAACATAGGCGACAAATCAGAAAGGGGGAGATGGACACACCAATCTACAGGCACTTCTCAAAGGGGCATGATGAACCAGTTCAACCTATTCTGCAAATCTTGGAACAAATATCTGATAACGAGGATCAAACTAGCGAGGGATGCCGATTAGAAGACAGAGAAAGGGATTGGACATTAGCACTCAATACAGTTTGGCCATGGGGTCTGAACACAAATATCGCAGGTTCAGGGACAATAACAGACACAACAGATCCTGCTGACAGAAGAAATGCACCATGGTTCAGAATTACAACAGAACGAGTAGTATACAGAGGGGAATGCAAGACAAGAGGTAGAAGAAAGGAAATAAACAGGAAACTTCAAACGGGACAGGACTATACCAGGGTCATAAATTATTTACTACAAAGTCAAACAAATATGAAAGAGATCTATAAAGTTTTGAATAATCTACAGAACAGGGAACTGACAAAAATACTCGATATTACAAGGAAAACAGAATCGAAGGAAGGATTCAGGCTATACCAGATTATAGGTAGCTTTGCAACCACAAGGTTTAAGGTTACCGAAAGAATAAAGAAAACCAGAAAGGCCAGAAAGGGAATACCTGAATTCTATAGCAATATTTCAAGTAATGGACTATGTTTAGGCAGAATACTCCCAAAAGCAAAAAACATAGTTAACATACCACGAGAAATAATAACAGAGGCAGAATTCACATGGAAACTACCAGACCAAATAGGCAGCTATGCACTTAATTATTCCCAATTTCTAAAGCAGCTAGATGAGGATGAGATGAGAAAAACATTAGAAAAAGGCTGCAAATGCACGAATAAACCGGACAAAATAAAGGTGGATGGGCATATTTTAACGGGCGATTTAGAATGGTTAGAGAAAGAAACCAGGGAAGCACTAGAAAAGGGACTAAAATTTAGGCCAAACAATGGGGAAGGAACATTAGCTAGCGGAAGAACAGCGGTGAACACGTTATTAGAATGGATAGGAAAAGAACATAGAAGAGGAAGAGTAGGATGGGAAAAAATAGAAGAGCTTTACGATATATTATACTGGCGCATTGTGAGAACAAAAGAGAAACTAGAGAGACAAGGGATGCACGAGTTAACCGATTACAATAGGTTAAATTATCTAAAGATATCGATGAAAAGGCTACATAGATATTACGTTATAACTCCAGTAGATAAGGCAACTAATAACATAGCTATCAGCTGCAAAGTGGGGTATATTTTAAGAATGAACAAGGAAATGGGAGTAACAAATCAAGGAGCAGAGGTCAAATTCGATGGGAATGGGACATATAGTCCACTAGGAAACACAGAGTCAAGAGAACTGATAGAAAGGCACGAAGGCATACTGAGACGATTTAACCTAGGTGACTTAGATGAACGAAATAGAACAATACCTGCCATCTGGATGTCACCTAAATTTCATAAAAACCCGGTAGGAGCTAGATTTATAGCTGGAGCAAAAAGAAGCAGTCTCAAGACACTAGGAGTAAAACTGACAAGTATATTAAAAGAACTAGGAGGGCACTGGGAAAGATACTGTAAAAATGTAGGGGAAAGAAAGGGAATAGACTTATTCTGGAGTGTAAAAAACAGTCAAGCAATAACAGAACTAATCAGGACGGGAAGGGGAAAACCAGGTCCAAATATGGTTTCAGCAGACTTCAGCACATTATTCACAGCGTTAGAACATGAACTAGTAATAAGGATGCTAACAGAAATAATAGAAATAGTTTTCAACCGATACAAATATGTAACAAAATCCAGTCCAAGTTATTTACATAATTCGGAAGATCGGAAAGAGAACAGCTACACGAAACAAGACATTCTAGAGATGATTCATCTAGTAGTAGATGAGGCCTATGTTTTCTACGCAGGACGAATATTCAAACAAACAAAGGGAATCAGCATGGGAACCAGTTGCAGCCCGCTAGTAGCAGATATGGTATTATCTAAACTCGAATTCAATTATCTGACAAAAACAGAAAACATAGGAATGGCTAAAAGACTGAGAGGAACTAGACGATACATAGACGATATACTATGTTTTAACGGTACATACCTACAAGAGGCAGCAAGGGAAATGTACCCTGCATCATTACCACTGGGCTATGACAAAGTAGAAAACGATGAGTTGCATTTCTTAGACTTATGTATCAATGCAGACGGGGTGGGTAGGAAAATCTATGACAAAAGAAGAGCTTTCAAATTCACAGTTATTAGCTTACCAGACAAATCAAGTAACCAACCAATGCAAATGGGGCTAAATACGTTCTTTAGCCAGATGCTTAGATTCATAAGAATATGCAAAACATGGTTAAATCTTGAAGAAAACATCACAATTTTGATAGACACGATAAGAGAGAGAGGCTACCACCAGGGAGAACTAAGGAACGTGGTTACAAAATTAGTTAACCGATATCCTCAAGCAGTACACATGGTGGAAGGGGCGACAAAACAAAAAATTATAGAACTCATCTACAACAGATGATCTTTTCAGATACAGGTACTCGAGCATACACAAGGACATCTGCGACGCGAACAACGACGGGATCAGTGCGCAGGCTATAGCAGCTACTCAAGTCTACTGGTTTGAAGGTAGTAAAATCGTTTCGGACCTGTGATGCCTGCGCCACTCGCTTTTATGATGGATGTCCAAATCGTGCCTTACAGACATCAGAAAACCAAGGAC
>JASANA010004703.1:0-15963 GCA_030248095.1 Ptycholaimellus sp. GST1_10
CAATTAATGAATTTTTCAAAAAATTGTTGGTTGGAAGAACTTGGGGGGCCCAGAGGGGGTACCTCCCAGTCAAGTTGGTTGGTTGGTCAGGTAGGTATTGAAAAAAGTTGGTTGGTTGCTTGGGACCGGGGGGGGGGGGTCGGAGGGAGGGGGGAGGGTCCCAGTACTTACCAATTTACTGAAAATTTGATACGAAAATTATCTTAGTTTAAAAGTGAAAAACCAAATGTTCAAACAAATCGCTGTAAGTAAAACATGGTGCGGACTATCCTTTGTTTCTTTTCTTCTTTCCCCCTTTTTTCTTCTTTTTGTAACTTTGGTGAACCACTACCACAACCTTTTTGAATAAAATCAGCTCGGTTTTGGCAGGTACGTTTGTCAAAGTGATATCTTGAAGCTGTTAAAAAGAAGATCGTCTTGGTGGTATCTTGAAGCAAGGCCGCGCATCTCTTGGCAACAGCTGAGAATACCTTGTGGTTTGAACAAGCTGAAGAAAATGCCATCTGCTATACAGCCTCAAACGTCTTTATTTAACGTCTGGCCTAATTAGTGTTGGCTTTTTTTAGCATAATTAGTGTGCTGGATATAGCTTCAGAAAAGGTGCCATAATACTTCTAATGCCTTTACTGTCTTCTGATTCTTGAGCGGGGGGCAGCGCAACAACTTTAGTTTTCAATTGACTAAGGTTTTCGACTACATTTTAAATTGCGATTCCAAACCGCTTTTAATAATTGCTGCTATTTGTGGGTTTTTTCCGATATATTTGGAACGCTTATTTGTTTGTGCATGATGGCTAAGGTATGAAGAACAACAAAAGTACCTGCAATACTTCACAACCTGGCTGATAATAAAAAAATAAATGGTCTAAGTAAGATTAGAATAAAAAACTGCTGGTGCCCTGACACCCCCCCCCAAGAGATAAACTCTCCCCCAAGAGATACACCCCCCAAATGGCACTATATTGAATTTTTTACTGGCTTAAAATACTCCTCAGTACAAATATCGAAATTTAAGAGGCAGTTTGCGAGAGGATTGAGAGGCCTTGTAGGAGGGGTATTCCACTTAGCAAAAATCGAAGGTTCGAGTTGGGAATCGTGATTAGGCTATGTTTTTGGTCCATTTAGTTGTGATCTCAGCCCAACAAACCCTGGTTCAAAATATTGCTTAATCGCTGAGAAATGGCCATTTTTCTAACACCTACTTTTTTGACCTATGGATGACCTAAAAATCGATTTTTGGCCAATTTCAACCAAGATTTTTTGATCAACCCCAGACTAATATATATCAATCGAACCGCAAAACTATAACAAATTTCATAGTGACAATGATTCATCCCAAAAGAAAAATTTTTTTAATCGATTTTTCAAAAAACCGATTTTCGCATTTTTCAGTTTTTGCCACAAAAAAACTGATTTCCAAAAATTGTCAAAAAATTCAAGGCTAAGACCTAGCCTATCTTTTTATTCACTTTCTTGCCGTCATTTTGGTATATAAAACTTTGCCAATGGCGGTGTTAGCATGGGAAAATTTTTTGATTCAAAGTTCCCAGTCCGACTTTCGTCCTATGTTATAACATAGGCAAAAAATGGCCAAAAAATTTTTGTTTGCAAATTTCAAATTTTTAGGCATGAAATGCTCTTTTGGGACCTCCTTCATCCCGCTGTATCATTTGTTTCCCCAGAATTAGTCTCAATCTACTCAAACTGAGATGGCCTTTTTCCTATGCTTTAACATAGGCACATATGCTTCTTATGCTATAACATAGGAAAATGGGGATTTCAGTTAAAGCAGATTGAGACTAATTCTGGGGAAACCAATGATACAGCGGGATGAAGGGGGTCCCAAAAGAGCATTTCATGCCTAAAAATTTGAATTTTGCGAACAAAAATTTTTTGGCCATTTTTTGCCTATGTTATAACATAGGACGAAAGTCGGACTGGGAATTTTGAATCAAAAAATTTTCCCATTCTAACACCGCCATTGGCAAAGTTTTATATACCAAAATGACGGCAAGAAAGTGAATAAAAAAGATAGGCTAGGTCTTAGCCTTGAATTTTTTGACAATTTTTGGAAATCAGTTTTTTTGTGGCAAAAACTGAAAAATGCGAAAATCGGTTTTTTGAAAAATCGATTAAAAAAATTTTTCTTTTGGGATGAATCATTGTCACTATGAAATTTGTTATAGTTTTGCGGTTCGATTGATATATATTAGTCTGGGGTTGATCAAAAAATCTTGGTTGAAATTGGCCAAAAATCGATTTTTAGGTCATCCATAGGTCAAAAAAGTAGGTGTTAGAAAAATGGCCATTTCTCAGCGATTAAGCAATATTTTGAGCCAGGGTTTGTTGGGCTGAGATCACAACTAAATGGACCAAAACCATAGCCTAATCACGATTCCCAACTCGAACCTTCGATTTTTGCTAAGTGGAATACCCCCTCTGAATCCTCTCGCAAACCGCCTCTTAAACTCAAGGATTTTTATATAAACATCTCTATACCTCCTTTTTTAGTTGGTCTATACCAAGTTAGTTGGGTGCAGGCATGGAGGTGTTCTATGCAACTCCGTGGTGCAGGCCTACCAGGAGTAGTGGCTTGTCCCCCACCAGGAGTATATTTATAGATTCCAAATGAAAGGGCTTAGACGCATGCCTCGACGAGGTCATGAGTTGAGCACCTTTACCTTGCTCATTATTACTTACTAGTACTCAACTTATGACCTCGTTGAGGACGAGCATGCGTCTAAGCCCTTTCAGTTGAAATCTAGAAAGGTACTGCTTGTAGGGGACAAGCCCCTACTCCTGGTAGGCATGCGCCCGACTAACCTGGTATAGAATTAGGGAAAGTTGCTTTGGGGGGTGGGTGTATCTCTTGGGGGGAGGATTCAGGGCATCCGCCGAAAAAAGTGTTCATTATTTTCAAGGTGTGTGTTTTGACTTTCTTTAGGAGCTGAGGTTCATGCCTAAGGCCATTTAATTAACGCAGAAAACGGGCCATAAATAGGCCTGTTACCAAGTAGGCTGTTCATTTGGCGCCAAAACAAGAAGATAACAGGAAGGGGTATTTTATCACACAATGCATTTGGCCCTAATAGTTCTGATAAAATTTATTACTGAAATTGTGAATCTCCGCTTCAGTGTTTTTCACTCTTAGCTGGTCTCTTTATAATGCTTGTAATCAAGTTAGCTTGGGCATCAAGGTAATGAAATTTTTTTGATTCATCTTATCATGAAACTAGCTTGGGCTCTAAGGCAATGAAATTAATTTTGATACTCTTATCATGAAATTATACTTACAATATTTTGAACCTCTAAAGAGCTAAGAGAGCCCAGAAAATTTTGATCACCTTAGGATGTATGTTTAGATAGAGATAAAAAGAAAAAATAAACATTGGTTAACATTTAGAAAAACAATGAAAATATGTTGCAGTAAAAATATAGTTTTTTGAAACAATAATTTTATTAGTTTTCCCAGCTTTTTGTTTTTGCTACCAACAGCATTTGTTTAAATTATTTGAAGTTTTTCATGATGTACGTGCACTTTAACCTGCCAAAAAATTACAATATTACAAATGTCAAACTTTTCTGGGCTCTCTTAGCTCTTTAGAGGTTCAAAATATTGTAAGTATAATTTCATGATAAGAGTATCAAAATTAATTTCATTGCCCTAGAGCCCAAGCTAGTTTCATGATAAGATGAATCAAAAAAATTTCATTACCTTGATGCCCAAGCTAACTTGATTACAAGCATTATAAAGAGACCAGCTAAGAGTGAAAAACACTGAAGCGGAGATTCACAATTTCAGTAATTTCATCCAATTTGAACAGCCAAAGGCCAATAAACAGCCTAATGCCCAATACAATGCTTTAAGATGAAGTTGATGATGAGGGGCTTGTACACCACGGCATGGCAGAAGCCCATGAAGACAATGTGTAAGGGAATGGACAAAAGATTCATAATCTACGCCCCAATTTACCTATATGGTGTGGTTATTGAGGCCAAAAACCCCTTAAAATGCCCCAAGACGAAGTTGATGATGAGCTGCTTGTACACCACGGCCTGGTAGAAGCCCACGAAGATAATGTGTAAGCAAATGGACAAAGATTCGTAATCTATGCCTCAATTTACCTATATGGTGTGGTTATTGAGGCTAAAAACCCCTTAAAATGCCCCAAGACGAAGTTGATGATGAGCTGCTTGTACACCATGGCCTGGTAGAAGCCTAGGAAGACAATGTGTAAGCAAATTGACAAAAGATTCGTAATCTACGCCCCAATTTACCTATATGGTGTGGTTATTGAGGCCAAAAACCCCTTAAAATGCCTCAAGACGAAGTTGATGATGAGCTGCTTGTACACCATGGCCTGGTAGAAGCACATGAAGACCAGATTTGCACCTATGGTTGTTTGGTATCAAATCGTATCTATTTTTTGAGCCGGTTTCATATCTAGACTCAAAATTAACTTAAACCACCACCACTGGGCAGCATATCTTTTTTAGGATTATTACAGTGCACCCTATAGGTCAAAAATGGTCAAAAAATTTTTTGCAACATTTTAATGTTTTATAGGCAGGTTTTGTGTAGTTTTTCGCCAGAATTCCGAATCTGTGCTTGTTTTTTCCCTTGGAGCATCCTAGAAAAAGTTATTTAAGATTTAAAATTTTTTTTGTAAGGGTCCCCCCTTACATTCAATCGATTTTCCAACCTCAATTTCGGCATAAAGGAGGCCGAAAATCAATATTCTGGACCCACCATGGCACCCTCCAGGGTCGATATACTATAGTGACATTGAGACTGGAGCCCCAGATATTGCCAGTATGCCTCCCGGTCAGAACGTACGGCGCACGGCCCACGGCGCACGGCGCACGGCGCACGGCGGACGGATAACGGACGGACACTTTTTAAAAAGTTTTTTAGCCATAACTTGGTCAATTCTCAACCAAATTTAATGAACCTTTTTTTTGATTAAAGCTCTGTGTTTGCTGCGTCCATTGAGCCTACTCGCAGCACTGTAAACTGCCCATGGAATATTTGGCAGGCAATCATGTTTTCAAAATCCGTAATAGGGTTGGTCCTTGGCTAAGAGGGGACTGTGCTTCCGCTCCGCTCGCACAGCCCCAATTAGAGACGACCAAAGATTTTAAAAGTACTCTCGATCGCAATCTTAAATCAGACAGTTATTTTTTTACACATCCCATTGGCATTCCACAACAATCTAACCTTGGCTATTTTCAAATATTTAGTTCCACCTTTTTCATGGCTGAGTTGAATAAAACGGTAAAATCAAGCGAGAATGAGCATTAACAACGGGCCTCTGATGCGACAGATACTGCTGCTCCCAGCGAACAAGGACCGGGCAGATGTTTACGCATTGTTCTTTCTCCACCTGCTTTTCTCAAAAAACGCTGCAAAAGTGGCAGATTACAGCCTGGTTGAGCGATGTCCTGGCTTGGCCAGCCATTTCAAAGGCCATGATAAGCTGGAGCCAAAAGCAATGCTCCAAGATCCCTACTGGCAGGTTTTCTCGCCACAACGTTTGAGAAGAAATTATTGATATTTTTATCTTGTCGTCGTTTTTCTGATTGTCTGATCTTTGAAGGGGATTGAAAGAGTAAATGGTCAAAAAGAACATCTCTAAATGTTTGAACCCCAAATGTGGATCTTTATTGAGGCTCAAGGGACGGCGTTTTGGCAGAAGCTTCGCGTGCTGGTGGAGGAGGCCAACCGCCCGTCCAAATTCCACAAGGCTTCCTCCTAGCAGCATGTGTGAGAGTAGATGAATAAGTGGTGCAATGTTAGACGGTGCAGGAGCTCGTAATCACGCACCACAACCAATACGGCGTGGACAAGGCAGCCTGGGAGGTCCGCCATTTCCTTCACCATTTCAAAAAAAAATTTTGATACTTGTGGCATGAAACAAAAGAAATGTATGCAAGTGTTATGCTAAACTAAGCAGTAAAAAGTGGTGAAGGATTGATTTGGCAGAGAATGCTGGGGATTCTGGGCGCGTACTTGGAGAGCAAGGGGCTGGAGCCAGCGCCGGAGTGGAAGCGATTCTTCCGCGCCATCGTGAGCATCGCTGACGATTGCGAGGCTTGCGGCTATTGTCTCGCCTGATCAATTGCCCCCCATACAAAGTGGCTTTGAAATGCTGGAGGGGAATTTTCAACATCTTCCTAAGGCACTCCATGTGCTATGCGAAATAATAAATTTTGATAATATAGGCCGAATATGAGCACTCAATATCATTTTTTCATTCTTTGAGAAGTGAGTCTTTGTTTATTGCTCCTGTGAGCCGCTAAAAGCTTGTCGAAAATAGTTGTGAGGAGAATATAAAAGCTTAGGATTTTACTAAGGTCCAGCGTCAACGTAAAATGACGCTGGACGTAAAATAACGTAAAGCAAAAACATTTCGAGTTCAATCAACATTTTTTGAAATCAAAATGTTGTAGTTAATAAATGCTGAGCAACAAAATGGCCGCGCATCTCTTGGCGACAGCCGAGAAAACATTGTTGAACTAAGCGTTGAATAACAATTTGAAAATGGCAGCAGCGTTTATAATTTCAGCATCGCTGCGAAAATCTTATCCTTGGGACATAAAAATGGGTGCTACAGAACGTCGAGGCTAGTCGTAAAAGAGAAAGTGACAAATTCAAATGATAAACATATATAGCAACCAAAGTTTTTGGATCTAGGGCGTTAAATTATATCTGGTACCATCGGTAGGCCAAATGTGAATCTCTTTTCTCCAAAAAAGTCGATTAGCCTGAGTTTAAAGTCAAGGAAATACATTTTATACTAATGGAATCTGTAGAGAAGTAGAGAAGATGTAGTATCATGTAGAGAAGCTTAACTGAAGACTTATGAATAAAAATCAATACCCGGGGGGGTGAGTGGGGGAAGAAATGAATACCTACTATCGTCCATTGAATAGATGCGGAGGAGAAGGAGGAGAAGGAGTTCGGACAAATGGTTTTTTGCATTTTTTATGGGAAAATAAATCGTTTTATGCAAAAGTCAAAAGATAAACTATAGTCAATTCGATGTTTCTCTTTCCAATGCAAAAAGAATCAAAACAAATGGAGCTTTCTGTGACGAATGGCAGCCTTATCAAAATTGAGATCTAGCAATAACCCCAAAAACGTACACCTAGGTCGAAAAGAGGGGCTGGGCGCTGACGGTTCGCTTTGCTCCCTCGCGCCAGCCCAATACTAGAAAATGACGGTTGCGGTCACTTTTCAGTTTTACTTTGTTTGGCTTTTTGGCAACTATGCAATATATACTACCTGAACTGGCGGTCATTCGCCAAATGCACCCGGCCCTTCAGTAACGCACAATCACTCGTCGAAGGCGATTTTGCTTCCGATGATTGCTGATTCAGCAGCAGTCACGTTCGACTAGTTTCCGCCGCCTATCACACCACTGCAGAGCACCAAAACATCTCGTCATTGCAGGACTGGGGTGAGCAGACTACCGCCATATAAAAGCCCTTTCCAACAACACAGCCCAGCAACAACAACACAACAAGAGCATAACAGAAAGGAGAAGATGCTGGGACTGCTGCTGCTGATGGGAGGCTTGGCCGGTGTGTCCTCTCCAAGCCTTGCACCTCTCCCCAACTCAAAAGGCGGTGGCAGGTGGGAGCTGGGCAGAGGAGTCCTGTGGCCTGAGGGAGTTCCGCTGCCGCTCCGGTCGCTGTGTGCCGCGGGGCTGGCGCTGCGACGGGGACCGGGACTGCGCTGACGGCTCGGATGAGGACGGCTGTGGTTGGCGCCTGGTAGCTTGAGGAAGAGGGGGGGAGTAAAGGGAGTGTTGAAGAGTGCCTACGCACCCAGTTCCAGTGCCTCAACGGGGACTGCATTCGGAGAAGCCTTCGCTGTGACGGCGACCCAGGAGACTGTGCCGACAAGTCTGACGAGCTTCTCTGCGAGGGTATGAACGAGTCCAGTTGACCACCCATACAAACCCAGAGAAAAAGTACACGCTCTGTGCCATATACTTGTTCAGAACAAATATGGTGCGTGCAATGGCAATATTGTGCGCAATTTTTTAGATTTTTACAATTTAATGTATTTCGGGTCTAACATTTTTTTCAATCAAAAAAACATTTTTACTTGCTCCCATGCAAAACTAAAATACCCCCTTGTTAATGAGCAAGATAATTTTACAGGCCACTACAACACCATCCTTCGCGCCGCTCAAGCTCGAAAAGTGTGCGGCATGCACTCGCTGGGTCAACCAAGCAACCTGGACCTTCTACGACCCAGCCGGAACATCTCTGCACACGCTGCTCCATATCTCGTTCACATCAGCCGTCAGTCCTATTCTCCTTGGCATTTTATTATGTTGAAAATTCTATAAACTTTAACGTGCACGTATTAAGAGAGCTTTAATGAGAAGGTCAAAAGTCTCAAAATCATGGTTGCCCAAAAATTTTGACCCCTCTTTTTTATATTTTTTTCCGAAACTAGACACAATTCTAAGACTTTTGGTGGCCTGCGAGTGGTCAAAACTCAAAATTCGATTTTTGGCGAATTTTTGAAGCTTCAAAAATGGCCAAAATTTTGACCGCCCATAACTCATTTCATTCTTATCCGATTTTGATGATTTGACAACCATTCGAACCGTCTTGACGAGAAGAACATTTTATTTTTTTTGAACATCCCTCTACGATGAATTGCAGCTGAGTAATTTGCGAAAAACTGGTTTTTACTTTTTGCAAAAATTAACTTTTTTACAATTGTGTTGCTAAAATCTCATCAGCGACGGACGAGACCCATTTTTTCGGAAAATTTAGGTTCTTTTACCTATAACTACCAATCCTTAACTTCAGAGACCTTGGACCAGTAGAGATATTTGAGGTTAAATACGAAAACTCCAATTTTGCCCCTATGTTATAGCATAGGCAAAAAATGGCCAAAAAAAATTTTGCCTCAAAATTTAAATTTTTTGGCCCAGAAAATTTATTCTGAGCCGTGTTCATATAGTGGTGTTGCTTTTAGCTTCAGTTTTGATGCCTGAACAGTAAAACAGTGCAAAAACAGTAAAACAGTTTTGTATGCTACAACACTGCCTATGCTATAGCATATGGAAAAACAATGCCAATTTTTTCACTCTTAGGCATCAAAACTGAAGCTAAAAACAACACCACTAAATTTTGTAATTGCCTCGAGCAAAAAGTCAAGGAAATACATCTATACTACTAGTGGAATCTGCTGCTTGGACAGTTGCATTTTGTTTTTGGCGCGCAGTTCAGTGTCTCTTTCCATGCGCGCCAAAAACAAAATGCAGATGACGCAGCAGATTCCACTAGTAGTAGATGTATTTCCTTGACTTTTTGCTCGAGGCAATTACAAAATTTGGAGAAAAGAGACCTACATTTGGCTTGCCGATGTTACCAGTTATTTCTTCCACTTTTAATATAGTATAGTAGAAAATGTATAAATATTTATTTTATTTTATAATTTATGAAAAATAATTAAATAAAAAATAAACTCATTAGAAAATATAACAAAAAGAAAAGAATCGAAAATGTTAAATACCATGCAATTTTTCGGCAAACTGACATAACCTTTTTTGTGACATTTTCAAGGCTTTTACTTAGGGCAATCGATTTTTGGGAGAAGAAAGAGCTTTACTTTTGGCCTACCGAAGGTACCAATGTTTTCTCAACTTTAAACACACAAAAATAAAAATGGACACAATGGACACACACAATGGAATCGAACCTACTAGGCCCATACACCTATCCCAACGCTTACACCACTACACCACAGGTGCAGATGGCTCCTCAGTTTTACTTAAGACTTTTGAATAAATAAGTTCATGAGGCCCAGGGACCCGGGGAGGGGAAGTGGGGGGAAGAAATGAATACCTACTTTCATTTCAAGAATAGATGCGGAGGAGAAGGAGAAGGAGAAGAAGGAGAAGGAGGAGTTCGGACAAATGGTTTTGAGTGATTTTCTCAAGAAATCAGCAACTTTTTGATGAGTTCTCGCGAGTTTTGGTCAATTAGATGATGCTCTTTCTAATGGAAGAAGAACCATAGCGATAGGATTTTTCTGTGAGGAGCAAGAGCCTTATCAATTTTAAGATCTAGCAATAACCCTTAAAACATACACCTTGGTCGAAAAGAGGGGCTGGGCGCTGACACTTCGCTAAAGCTCCGTTCGCGCCAGCCCAATATATATTGGGGCTGTGCGAGCGGAGCGGAAGCACAGTCCCCTCTTAGCCAAGGACCAACCCTATTACGGCTTTTGAAAATATGAATCAATGCCATTAATTCCATGGGCATGTTACAGAGCTGTGAGTAGGCTCAATGGACGCAGCAGACACAGAGCTTTAATTAAACAAGTATATGGTGCAAAGCGCAATAGGTGACCGCGGAGCGCATCCTTTATATGATACTTTGTAACTCAACAAGTCTGTGGTTTCTCAACCAATTTCAAATGTAAGCACAGATATAGAATTGACATATAAGACTAGTGAACAAAAAAATCAACTCTTCTGTGCAATTCTCAAGACTTCAGGTACTACAGTGCAAAAACCGCATATTGCAATTTTCCAACTTTCTACCCAGAAAAATAATGTTTTAAATGCTTCGGGACCAGTTCCACCCCTCCAGATCTTCCTAAAATAGCATTACCTTTCAGGAAAAAAAATTTGTCAAAATCCGTTGAGAATTGAGCCTTTAACAGCATACCCCATTTTTCAACGTTTATACCCGAAAAAGTAATGTTTTAAATACTCCGGGACAGGATCCACCCATCCAGATCTTTCTAAAATGTATTTACCTTTCAGCAAAAAAAAGTTTGTCCAAATCCGTTGAGAATTTGCCATTTCTCAACATACCCCAATTTTCAACCTTTCTACCCAAAAAAGTAATGTTTCAAATACTCCAGGACCGGTTCCCCCCATCCAGATCTTTCTAAAATGTTATTACCTTTCAGCAAAAAAAAAAGTTTGTCCAAATCCGTTGAGAATTCACCATTTCTCAACATACCCCATCTTTAAACCTTTCTACCCAAAAAAGTAATGTTTCAAATGCTCGCAAACCGGTTCCACCCCTCCAGATCTTCTTAAAATTTTATTACCTTTAAGGAAAAAAAATTTTGTCAAAATCCTTTGAGAATTGAGCCTTTTACAGCATACCCAAATTTTCAACCTTTCTACCCAAATAAGTAATGTTTCAAAAGCTCGGAAACCGGTTCCACCCCTCCAGATCTTCCTAAAATTGCATTACCTTTCAGGAAAAAAAAAGTTTGTCCCAATCCGTTGAGAATTCGGTGAGGACCAGCATTTCCAGAAATATATACATATATACATATATATATATATATATATGAGGACAAAAGTTGAGTAACCTCTATAGACCGCGGAGCGGCCCTTCGGGCCGCTCCGCGGTCAAAAACAAGTATATGGCGCAGAGCGCAATAGGTGACCGCGGAGCTCCCCCCCTCCTCCACAACTTATTACCTTTAAGCAAAAAAAAGTTTGTCCAAATCCGTTGAGAATTCGCCATTTCTCAACACCCAAAAAAGTAATGTTTCAAATGCTCCGGGATCAGTTCCACCCCTCCAGATCTTCCTAAAATGTCATTACATTTCAGCAAAAATAAAGTTTCTCCAAATCCGTTGAGAATTTGCTATTTCTCAACATACCCCATTTTTCAAACTTTCTACCCAAAAAAGTAATGTTTCGAATGCTCCGGGACCAGTTCCACCCCTCCAGATCTTCCTAAAATGTTATTACCTTTCAGCAAAAAAAAAGTTTGTCCAAATCCGTTGAGAATTCGCCATTTCTCAACATACCTCATTTTTCAAACTTTCTACCCAAAAAAGTAATGTTTCAAATGCTCCGGGACCAGTTCCACCCCTCCAGGTCTTCCTAAAATATTATTACCTTTCAGGGAAAAAAAGTTTGTCAAAATCCGTTGAGAATTGAGCATTTTACAGCATACCCAAATTTTCAACCTTTCTACCCAAAAAAGTAATGTTTCAAATAGTCCGGGACCGCTTCCTACCTGCGATATCTTCCTAAAACATTATTACCTTTCAGGAAAAAAAAAAGTTTGTCCAGATCCGTTGAGAATTCGCCCGTGTACAGCATTTCCAGATATACACATATATATATATACTAGTAATATTGGTCAGTGGCCGCGCTACGCGCGGCCACCCTATTCATTTCTTCACAGCATAGGAAAGCATAGGATATTTAATAATTTACAACACACACCATGAAATGAATAGGGACTATTATCGTAAAAGGTTGCCTATAAACATCAATGAGCATTTCTCAATGACAATACACTGATGTTCATAGAGAAAAGCTGCATAGCAAAGCGAATCAAGGACAATCATTGTAAGCAGAAAATGCCAACATGGAAGCCTCACATCTTGACAACCCAAAACCCAAACTAATAAATATCTTGAAACATCAGCCACCTGAGTAGACCCGAAATCGCGAAAATTGACTTTACTCATTGGACTTTTTCAATATTATTATTTGTAAAATGTGAAAAAGTAAATAAATGATCTTAAACACAATTGTTTTGCCTTGAATTGAAAAAAAAAGTCCGACAAGAAAAGTCAAAAATTGAATGAGCAAGCAAGTTTCAAAGTGAAAAATGACCAAAATTGAGAACGTTTTCAATCACAATTTTTTTCAATGGAAAACTGACGAGGACTTCCCTACATATGTTAAAGAACTCACTGAGATCTATCCAAAAAGCTATCATGTGCCACGATTTGATTAGAAACCATACGGCGCCAAGGCCATCCCGAAAATAGCATCACCCGTATATAATAAGATATGAGGACAAAAGTTCAGTAACCTCTATAGACCGCGGAGCGGCCCTTCGGGCCGCTCCGCGGTCAAAAATTTGCCAAATTTGGTTGAGAATTGAGCAAGTTATGGCCAAAAAACTTTTTAAAAAGTGTCCGTCCGTTATCCGTCCGCCGTCCGCCGTCCGCCATCCGCCGTCCGCCATCCGCCGTACGTTCTGTTTGGCAGGCATACTGGCAATATCTGGGGCTCCAGTCTCAACGTCACTATAGTATATCGACCCTGGAGGGTGACATTAGGCCCTCAGAATTTTGATTTTCAACCTCCTTTATGCCGAAATTGAGGTTGGAAAATCAATTGAACGTAAGGGGGGACCCTTACAAAAAAAATCGAAAATCTTGAATAACTTTTTCTAGAAAGCTCGGAGGGCAAAAACAAGCACAGATTCGGAGTCCTGGCGAAAAACTACACAAAACCTACCTATAAAACATTAAAATTTTGAAAAAAATTTTTTGACCATTTTTGACCATTTTTGGGTGCACTGTAATAATCCTAAAAAAGATATGCTGCCCAGTGGCAATAGTTTAAGTGAATTTTGAGTCTAGATATGAAACCGGCTCAAAAAATAGATACGATTTGATACCAAACAACCATAGGTGCAAATCTGGTCTTCATGGGCTTCTACCAGGCCATGGTGTACAAGCAGCTCATCATCAACTTCGTCTTGGGGCATTTTAAGGGATTTTTGGCCTCAATAACCACACCATATAGGTAAATTGAGGCGTAGATTACCGAATCGTTTGTCCATTTGCTTACGCATTGTCTTCTTGGGCTTCTACCCGGCTGTGGTGTACAAGCAGCTCATCATCAACTTCGTCTTGGGGCATTTTAAGGGGTTTTTGGCCTCAATAACAGCACCATATAGGTAAATTGGGGCGTAGATTACGAATCTTTTGTCTATTTGCTTACACATTGTCTTCATGGGCTTCTACCAGGCCATGGTGTACAAGCAGCTCATCATCAACTTCGTCTTGGGGCATTTTCAGGGGGTTTTGGCCTCAATAACAGCACCATATAGGTAAATTGGGGCATAGATTACGAATCTTTTGTCCATTTGCTTATACATTGTCTTCATGGGCTTCTACCAGGCCATGGTGTACAAGCAGCCCATCATCAACTTCATCTTAAAGCATTGTATTGGGCATTAAGCTGTTTTTTGGCCTTTGGCTCTTCAAAGTGGATGAAATTACTGAAATTGTGAATCTCCGCTTCAGTGTTTTTTCTCTCTTAGCTGGTCTCTTTATAATCCTTGCAATCAAGTTAGCTTGGGCATCAAGGTAATGAAATTTATTTGATTCTACTTATCATGAAACTAGCTTGGGCTCTAAGGTGATGAAATTTAATTTGAAACTCTTATCATGAAATTATACTTACAAAATGTTGAACCTCTAAAGAGCTAAGAGAGCCCAGAAAATTTTCACAATTGTAATTATACTATTTTTTGGCAGGTTAAAGTACACATACAGCATGAAAAACTTTAAATAATTCAAACAAATGTTGTTGGTAGCTGGAAAAAACAAAAATCTGCAAAAACTAATACACTTTTTTTTCAAAATAATAAATTTTCATTGCATCATTTTTTCAATGTTTTTCTCATTTTAATCCAATGTTTAGTTTTTATTTTTATCCCTATTTAAACATTCATCCTAAGGTGGCCAAAATTTTCTGGGCTCTCTTAGCTCTTTAGAGGTTCAACATTTTTTAAGTATAATTTCATGATAAGAGTTTCAAATTAAATTTCATCACCTTAGAGCCCAAGCTAGTTTCATGATAAGTCAGATCAAATAAATTTCATTACCTTGATGCCCAAGCTAACTTGATTGCAAGGATTATAAAGAGACCAGCTAAGAGAGAAAAAACACTGAAGCGGAGATTCACAATTTCAGTAATATATATATATACAGACAAAAAATCAATCATGTGTATAGACTGCGAAGTGGTCAAAAATACGTGAAAAATGTAAAACAACCCTCCCATCACATTAAAATTAATAAAAGAAATGATGCCTTATTACGTATGGGTTGGGGCTATTTTGAAATCTAGCCAACAAAATAGTTAGGAATACTAGTCCCATTATACAGCTCCCTTGATTAATTTCTTTAAAATTGAACAGCTTTGGGAAAAAGGCCAAAACTTAGTGCCGCCCCCGGCTATGGTCTGCAAAAGCAGCAGCTACTTCTCAGGCGACGGTGAGTTTGTGTGCGACGGAGCTTTGGTGGCAGTCTCGGATGCGGTGAACAGCAGCGACATCGTCGTCACCGCCCAGCACTGCCTCGGGGGCCTGGCCAGCGGCGGCCTTGCAGTTGTGCTGGGCGACAATCAGGTTGCCCCGCCCTCCCTCCACATCCCAGCCCAGCCCAGCCCACTGCCCCCTCCACTGCAGCCGTTCGAAGACGGAGGGCAGAGAGCAGCGACGCCGCGTGGCCGCCGTCCATGTCCAGGCCGACAACGCCGACGGGGACGGCCTTCGACGCGGCGACTTTGCCCTCCTCAAGCTCCAGCGGTATAGCGCCACTCTGAAACTGCAGCTGGCAGAAGGGCCCTGTGCAGGCCGGTGGCATTCTCGTCGGCCATTCGCCCGCTCTGTCTGCCGCACGGGCTGGATCTCGAGAAGGCCGACGCACTCTACGCCGCCGGCTGGGGCCTGGCCAAGAGCCCGGCGACGGGTTTCACTCTCTCCTCTCTCAGCCTAGGGCAGGTGTGAGGAGGCCGTGCTTGAGAAGCCCCGCAGGCGCAGTACGTGCTGGCGATGGGCGAGTACGACGGCTGCAGTGAGGAGCAGGTGCCCAGCAAGGAGTTCTGCGGCCACACCTTCAGCCGAGGCGTTTGCCAGGTCACACAGCCTCGATTGATTGCAATAGAGAGCCAGCGATTGACTATATTGACAATTTGGGGGCCAGTGAACAATTTGAACAATCCCAAGCCTTGTAAAGGGGGGGGGGAGCTGTCAAAAGCATAGAGAGGTAACATATGGATGAAAGTAAACATTGTATGACCTGGATCCTCATACTTGGCTGAGTTGATTGGGAGTGTATTTTTCACTAAGTGTGTGCCTGCAGGATGCGGGTACGCCGCTGTTCCTGGAGGATCTACGACCGGCTCTATCTGGTAGGCCTCGGCTC
>JASANA010004704.1:0-11307 GCA_030248095.1 Ptycholaimellus sp. GST1_10
CCACTGCTTCACCTACGCCGGATGATGATGTTTCTATCCGCATTTCAGCAGAAAGAAGCCTGCATGAAAGGGCAAAAAGGCAACAGGCATTACTGAGGCAGATTTGGATGCTATAACGGAGAGGCTAATAGCGAAACACGAGGCGGCAGCATTACTGGAGAGCCACGCGCAGCCTACACCCGTACAGTGCCAAACCGCACCTCCAAACCCTCCTCCACAAACATCCCCCATACACCGTACCCCTTCGCACGAGGCTCTGTCTAAATGGCAGCGTGAAGAAGAAATCCGCCGGAGGCAAAGTGAAAATGAGAGGCAAAGACGAGAGGCAGCTTTGGTGGCTGAAAGACGATTGCGGGAGCAGATTGAGGCCGAGTTGAATGCAGACGGAGAGCAGGATATTGCAGACGCCTTCCCCCCTTCTCCTCCTCCCCCTCCTCCTCCCCCTCCTCCACCCACCACATCGGCACCTCTACCTCCTACTTCACAAACTCTCCCTTCTACGACAAGATCCACAGGCAGTACTCAATCCACAGGCCAATCTACAGGGCGACAAACGGGGCCAGATGATGGGCAACTTAATACACAGGGCAGAGGCGTGAGTATGGACCAGCAGACATTCTATACCCCTAGCACTGGCCCTCCACCTCAAACCCCATCTTGTCCCACCACCCAAGCTAACACTTTACCCCCTCCTCAATCCCCTCACCCTTCACCTGTAGGCTTCTTTTTACCCAAGCGTCAATCTGAGATTCCCTCTGTTGATTCTTCTTTTCCTAGGGACTCGCGTTTTCTTCCTTCTCATTTCCCAGATCTTTCCCGCCCTCCCCGCTTAGCTACCGCTTCCCGTCCTGGCACTTCAGGAATCACTTCCACTTTTTCCAGACCCAGTGATTTTTCACTACCAGCGGGAAGCAAGCGGCGCATGTGCGACAACAGCGGTGGAGGCGGGCGCGACCCGCCCCCTGCAACAAGGGCAACCACAGGGCAGGACGAGGTAAGACAATTGCGAGGCGATTTCCAGCATCTCCAGAACAATCTCAATACGCTGACTCAGGGCATGACGACCATGACTGAAACTATGACACAACTGGCTCAACATATGCAGGACAGAAGCAGACCAGGCAGCCGAATGAGTCATAATGGATCGCAGGTTCCTCCGGATCAGGGCAACGCGGGTGGCGTCGGAGACGGTGCTGCTGCTCAGGGCCATGCGGATGCTCCGCACCCGGACATGCCTCCTCCAGGAATCCGACCCCCACGACCCCGCCGTGAAGGTACCCCGCTCCATCCTCCACCCAATGTGCATGTTGCGCATGAGGAGGCCCCACCTCAGGTCCATCAACCAGATACTCCTCAAAGAGACCCTCCTGCAGCAGTCCCACAGGCCTTAGTCCCCCGTCCGGCTCCCAATCCTTATACTCAACCTGCCCCATTCTCAGTCTGCACTTGCTATCAGTGTACTGATCCTGCGGCTCCAAAACCCAAGGAGTGTCGCACTTTTGAGACGGCTTTTGGGGAAGAATTGAAAAATGCTAAGGGCTTTGATGGGCTTTCTGAATCAGCAGCGGATTTTTTCCGCCGATTCGACTTGGCTTGCGAACAGCAATACCTATACTGTCCTAGGCGCAGGGCCCAATTTTTGGTTCCCCGACTGCAGGGCGAGGCCAGACGCTTTTTCCAATCCCTTCCCATCCAATATTCCTGGCATTTCGATTATTTGAAAAAGGCATTGATGGAGCACTTTTCTCAGCCCCAATTCCAGCAACAACGCTATTCGGCCTATTCTTCGCTTAGCATGCGAAAAGATGAAACGCCCCATGAGTTTGCTTTGCGTATCCAAAATGCGGCTGAATTGGTTTGGCCTGGCACCCCTTCTTACAGCTTGGAGCCGATTATGAAGGACAAATTTATGGAAGGCCTTCCAGCGGATGTTCGAAACAGTGCGGAGTGGCTATTTCCTGACAGCATGCAGAAGGCAGTGCACATTGCAGAGCGCCTGCTCCAGAAGAAAAAACAGGGCATTGCGTTGCCGGCGCCGGTGCCCGCGTCCACGCCCGTCTTCCCCGCCGCCTCCGGCGAGTACGTCCTCCTGGCCCAGACTCCTGCTCAGGTCTCTGCTACTTCTGTCTCTGCAGGGGCAGCCTCTAACCAGACTCCTAGCGACTATTGGCAGCAACAGGAGCTCAAAAAGACCAAGGCTCAGCAGCCATCAGGGCAAAACAACGGGCGGAATTCAGGGCAAAACAACAATCAAAATCAAGGGCAAAACAAAAATCGCAATCGTTCTAACTCAGGGCAGAATGCAGGGCGCGATTCCAATTCAAATGGTCAAAACCGCCGTTCATACGGCCCATGCCATCTTTGTGGCGAACTCGGCCATACTCGTCGCAATTGTGCCCGTCCTTGCGCCAATTGTAACACACGAGGGCATCATGAGATGGAGTGTCGAAAGGCTTGTTCTTTGTGTGGTGAGTCTGGGCATCCAGTGTGGATCTGTCCGCAGTTCAAGGGCGTCTCGGGCGTGCAAGCGCACCCGCTCATTCAATTCCCTCCCAGCCCTGCTCCACCGGCCCTACCTCCTCCTCCTCCTCCTCCTAACCATTCCACTCACACCCTCACATCCGCCCCTCCTCCTCCTTCCTACTCTTTCCCTAACACATCCTCGGATCTTTTCCCACCTGCACAACTCATTCCTGGCTCCACCTATACAGGTGCTACTAGTTTCTGTGGCATGATGACAGGTTCGAGTAAGGTGGACGGCCGTTCATACACCATGGTGGCGCAGACGAACACGAAAGAGCCACAGGAAATGGGCTACCCGAACCCGAACCACAAGCGCCCGCCCCCCCCCAAGCCCCCCCCCCCACCCCCGCCCCCACCCCCCCACCCCGTCACCATCTCCACCGAGTCCGGCCTCATCCTCAACGCCATCCCTGTCATGCGCCGCTTCAGTCTTCCATCCATCAACGCTCCCCGGGAGTCTGTGTTATGGGACTGTGCATGTCATCCAGGAGGCCGCCCCAATCTAGACATGACTCTGGTGTACAATGTCCTGGCCAATTCCGACCTTTTCTGTCCCGGGTGCCGCCGCTTGTGGGATCGCTATTGGCTTAGCATGAATCACTTGCAGTGTGCTGAAGAGGACTGCAACTTTGCAGTATGCACTGACGGCTATTTGTCTGGACAGCCTTTGGCCACTGACTTACCTTCTGGCTTCATTCAGGATAAGGGCACTTCAGTTTTGGGCACTTCCCAATACGAAACCTACTTACTGATTCAGGATGAGTGGCTGACTATGAAGAAATTGTTACAGGGCAAAGCATCGACTGCAGTGGTGCCAGAGCCGGAGTTGGTGGTGGACCCGGAGAAGGTGGCCGAGCCCCAGCTCACCGCGCGCCAGGTCATCGCCGTCAAGGACTCCGAAGGGCCCCGCCGCAGCAAGCGCACCAACAAGGGCAGTGCTTCCGCCACCTCCTCTGGCAAGCGCACTCGGCCTCCCAAGGGCTCCTCTCCCAATCCGACAAACTCCGGCACCGATTCGGCCTCCAGCCAAACTGCGACTCCGCCCAAGACCACCAAGACAGCCCAACCATCCTCCTCCAAAGATCCTTCATATATGTCCAAAGTTGAGGAAATAACTGGTACCATCGGCAAGCCTAAAGTAAAGCTCTTTTCGCCCAAAAATCGACTGTCCCGAGTGTAAAGGCAAGGGAATTTTCCTACTACTAATGGAATCTGCTGTGTCATCTGTATTTTGTTTGAGCGCGCATGAAAAGAGCCTTGGAACTGCGCGCGAAAACAAAATGCAAATACCCCAAAAGCAGGTTCCGTTAGTAGTAGGAAAGTTTACTTGCCTTTACACTCGGGACAGTCGATTTTTGGGCGAAAAGAGCTTTACTTTAGGCTTGCCGATGGTACCAGTTATAGCTTGTCTGGGAGTCAACTGCGGGCCCGGCTGGTATCTGATGCCTAACTTTTGCTCTTAGTTTGCTAAGGAACAACAAAACTTCAATTGTCAGCGTGCATTTCTTCGCGGCCGGGACAGTGCGGGCGAGCGGACGGGTACATCCTGAGGGGAAAGAGCTGGCCTTTGACCAGAAGAGGGTGGCCAAATGAGTTCCGCCTGCCTCCTTGTTGCTCTCCTGTCGATTTCCCTTGCTGCTTTCTTTCCGTTGATTGGCGAGAACTTCTGCCATAAAGCATGGCCACAGTTGGCAAATCATGCAAGCAAAGCTTCGAAATGCCCCACAGATACTAGAAAGCGCCAAAGATTGAGGCATATGGCTCGACTTGTAAACTGTGACTGATGTTGGCAAAGATTAGCAAGTTTTGAAGAATATTTTCAACAAGTATATGGCGCAGTAGCGCAACAGGTGACCGCGAAGCTCTCAACATACCCGATTTTTCAACCTTTCTACCTAAAAAAAGTTATGTTTCAAATGCTCCGGGACTTTCCAACCTCTCCAGATCTTCCTCAAATTTTATTTTATTTCAGGTAAAAAAATAAGTTTGTCAATATCCGTTGAGAATTGAGCCTTTTACAGCATACCGAAATTTCCGACATTTCTACCCAAAAAAGTAATGTTTCAAATGCTCGGAAACCAGTTCCACCCCTCCATATCTTCCTAAAATCTTATTACCTTTCAGGAAAAAAAAAGTTTGTCCAAATCCGTTGAGAATTGAGCCTTTTACAGCATACCCAAATTTTCAAACTTTCTACCCAAAAAAGTAATGTTTCCAATGCTCGGAAACCGGTTTCCCCCCCCCCCCCCCCCCAGATCTTCCTAAAATCTCATTACCTTTCAGGAAAAAAAAAGTTTGTCCAAATCCGTTGAGAATTGAGCCTTTTACAGCATACACAAATTTTCAAACTTTCTACCAAAAAAGTAATGTTTCAAATGCACGGAAACCGGTCCCACCCCCCTCCAGATCTTCCTGAAATTTTATAACCTTTCAGGAAAAAAAAAGATTGTCCCAATCCGTTGAGAATTGAGCCTTTTACAGCATACCCAAATTTTCAACCTTTCTACCCAAAAAAGTAATGTTTCAAATGCTCGGAAACCGGTTCCACCCCTCCAGATCTTCCTAAAATCTCATTACCTTTCAGGAAAAAAAAGTTTGTCCCAAATCCGTTGAGAATTCGCCGTTTCTGACATCACCCCTCTTCCAGAAATACATATATATATATATATATATATATATATATGAGGATAAAAGTTGAGTAACCCATATACCGCGCGGAGCGGCCCTTCGGCTGCTCCGCGGTCAAAAACGGAGAAACCCATAAAGCATGTTTTTCGACTCAAATTGAAACGAATGAAACGAGCAGAAACATTTTGTTAAAAGTCAACTATTGCAAGTGGTAAAATTCATTTATTAATATCAGTCCCAGCAAGCAATTGAATGTTTTGTATAACATAAGAAAGGAGAAATGCAGCCCCATTGTCAACATTTCAATCATTTTCGGATCTTTCCAATGAAAAATCAGACACCTTTCATGAAAGCAAGCAAATTTTAGCGTATTTTTGAGTTAAACGATGAAAATTCCAAAAAAAGGACAGTTGAAGCCATTCTCAAACATAAATGTTGAGAAAAATTACAAACTCATCATTTTTGATCTTTCTATCAACGTTTACACCTTTGGGCTCTTTTCTGGCTTCATGCCAGTTGTAACGTTTTTTTTGGCAGGATCACTTCTTGCTAGTTCTTTTTCTAAATTATAGGCATAAGTCTGAAACTAAATCCATTTATTTATATCTATTGGAAATCATTAGTCTGAAATCTGCAACGCTAAAATATTGCCCAATTGTTGAGTGACCTTGCAATTTTGGTTAATTCGTTGGGCAAGGCTCCACGCTTCAAGAAATTTTAACGGGTGAGAGATCGTAAAAATCGTCCTACAATAGTGCATTTCTAGATTGTCAACTTGACAATAAGCCTAGAACATGTCGAAGAAGTGTCAGAAATTAATGCCTGAGAAAAACAATGGAAAAATACTTTCAGTTTACGTTGAAAAAAAAGTGCTGTTCTAAGGCCCAAAGAAAGCTGTCTTCTCGCCAAGCTTCGATCGCAAACTGTTTGGGCAAACAGAAATTATAGACATATAAAAACCCTAATTGAGGATGATGCTGCTTGGGCTCCGACCGTTTTAATCAGTCAGCTAGACATGGTGCCTAATTAGGCAGCGGCAACAAGCAGGCAAATGAAGCCCTGTGCAGTTTCCTTTTTGTCCCATCCTTCCATCCTCAGGCTCTCAGTGCAGGGTAAGGGGTTTCCCATTGATTTTTTCCTCTTCCGCCTACAAGGCGCTGTCACTGCGCTCCATCTGACGTCAATTACCGGCCCAACTCCTACTCCGCTTCCTTTTTGCACGCATATATGTTGACAGACGCACTGACTCAAGCTCCCTCCTAGCCCCACGGCCCTTACCTGACCCTCATTCTTCCCTCTTCTCATCCCCTCCAGAGACTGCTTCAGACTAGGCCGAAAAGAGAGAGAATCAGAATGCGCTGCTTTCATTTCCGTCCTCTGGCCGTCCTTCTGCTGCTGGCTTTGCTAGCCATTCGTTGGGCCTGCTTTGCTTGACTCTGCTCAGGGACTGAGAAAGGAGTGCAGAGGCAGGGGAGGCAGTGCTGCTGGGTCGGCCGGGGCCCTGGAACTGGGCCAGCTGGGGCCGACAGGAGGGCGGCGGCCGTTTGACGGCGTCCAAGCAGGCGGCGCTGCGGGAGCGTCCGGCCGCCCGGCCCTCCGTCGCCGTCTTCGGCCAAGGTTCCGCCCCGCCCATCGCCGCCGCCCGCCCGCTACCGCCCCCATCACACCGCCAACATGCCCCTCTGATCAGCCCCCCCCCCCCCCACTTCTGCCTACCTCCTCCCTCCTTTGCTCTCGCAACACCCACAATTCTGTTCCCTAGCCCTTCGCAGTCCCTTTGCACTCATCGCCAGGCCCAGATCACGTTTCGCATGACGCTCTTTACCAGGTGTTTACCGGGTGGCGTGAGATGACATGTGATTACCGCCTATTCATTGACTTGCCGCCCACGAAAACAATATGGCCGCTGGGTACCAGCTGGTGTAAAAAGGGTAAACAGGCTATGCTGCGTGTGCTGGCAAGAGGCCCATTCACCACGCAATGTAAAATAGCAACTGAGCCAACAATGAGGCTCCTGCTGGCTAAAAAGTCGATTAAGCTCCAAAGGCCTTAGCAGCGAACGTTTTTGGCCAGCCCCTACCGCAGCTTTATTTAGGGAAATGGAAGCGGAGGCGGGGGGGGCCATTAAAAGAGGCTTTCCTGATTGACTCTCTGGCCTGCTCGCCTGAAACCCCCTAGAGCCCCTCACATGAGCCCTGACTCACCGTTCCCATAGACGTCACTCTACCAGGCCCCTCCTTCCGCATAAAAGGCGAAGCGCCTCCGCAACCAGCACTTTGAACCCGAGCCAAGAGATGCTGGCGAAGAAGACAGAGGCCTTCTGGGCCCTGCTTGCTCTCCTCCTTACCCAAGGCGTCTTCAGCTCACCCTATGCACCACTCCCTCTGCAAGACCTTTCTTCTGTCCAAGGTCTGCTCTCTCTACTTGGCCTTCTTTTTAGACGGGCTGAGTGGACAATATGGTCCAGTCCAGTCCAATAGTTGTTCAGCGATAGTAGTCCATCAATCATTTCATCAAAGCAAGAGTTTGATAAGAAAAGCAGCGTAAGTGATGATGAGTAGAATGAAAGGGCGGATTGGTTGAGATGTGCTGGCACTGAGCTGGTGGCTGGAGCTGGCGCGAGCTCGGGCGCATAGGAGCCCTAGTCCAGTGGCCCATCCTCGACTGCGCCGCTCGGAGGCGGCCAAGAAGCTTCGCTCGGAACTGCTGGAGGAGCTCCTGCGGCGCCTCATGGACGCCCCCAACCTCAGCTTCGGCTCCTTCACCGCCAACCGACGCCTGCCCGCCCTCTCACCCGCCCTCGTGGCCCTCCTCAGACAAAAGATCCGCTCCGGCCATCTCTAGACTCCAGCAGCACTATACTATCTGCTTCTATACTATCTATTTGCTGCCACCTGACCTTGTAATTTGTACATTCTTCGCCGATCTAATTTGCAATTGCGCATCTTCCATAGCCTCCACAATTGGAGGAGATATTTGGGAAAAAGTGAAAAGAGGCTGTTGCACAATCTACAGGCAACGACGATCGATCGGACTTCCTGACTCAACGCAAGGATAAGTGTCTTCAGCAACAGCAAATTAATGCTCCTAAAGAGCGCACAACTTCCATGGATCAGCATACATTGAGGAGTTGTGAAACCGATTCACATGATACTCTTTTAGAGAAAACGGTGCTTGTACTGCTCGATCTACCTCTTCTTTTGCTTCAAGAGTTGTCTACTCAGACTATCAATCCTCTTTATGTGACAACCATATATTTTTCTTTCAGATGTTTCTTCTCTTTAAATTTTTCTTTCTGCTAGAATGAATTTGGAAAGGCTATTCGTTCCACCGCAATAAACCTCATTATCATGGTTTTTTTTCTTCATATTTGCTCGAAAACGACTATAGCTGTCATCTTTTGCTTATCAGGGTTACCTTATTGAGGGAAGTTGAAAAAAGCTCTGAACAATTTTTTCAAAAAGCAGGTTTTGTAGTTTTGTGAACAAAAGCTGTTGTGCTGTTTACAAAACTGAAACTAACTGCGGAACTGAAAATTTTTACACAACGACTTTGATCAATTGCGAAGAAGTGAATTCTGTGAAAACGAACAGCGATACAAGGCACAAAAACCGGTATTATCTGGACTTAGAACACAAGTTGACCGTGCAACCGGGAAAGTCCTTTATCATATTTCCAATTTCCCAATTCACGGCAGTAATTGGCGGATAAAGCTGAGTTGGTTAGGGAGGACTGGCGAGGCGTGAAACGGAACATCAAGTGAAGCGGGACGGTTGGACAGAAGAAGCGGAAGATATTCAAACTACCAGTGACGGCGGCTGTTCATGGGTGGGACTGGGCCCACGAGGCGAACTCATCGGACTCGACCTCCGACAATTCCTTTTACTTGCCCCCAGAGACCTGCAGAGGGAGATGTGGGTTACGCGGAGCGTGAGCGTGGGTTTCGCGGGGCGAGGCTGGGAGGGGCAGGGCCGGGGGCGGCGGGGAGGAGGAGGTCTGGGCATTGGCGAGGCCTTGGGCAGGTCGTTGAGCTGCGACTAAAGACAGCCCGGGGAGAGGTGTCCGATGTGGGCGACTGATGGGTATACTGGTCATCACAGCTACAGCAGGGTCCGGAGCTAGGGAGGTCTGAGAAGAGGAGGGAATGAAATAGGGACACCATGTCGCCGGTCTCAGCTTGAGGTCGTAGCTGGGATTGAGGAGTCAAGGAAATGGTGCGCGCTCTGTTGGAGATGTAGTCTGGCAATTGGCAAAGTGAGGAGGAGTTGGAGAATAAGTGGAAAAAGGTGCGAACTGTAGTCCTCGGGCGGCAGGCCGAGAGTGCCCATACGACAGCGGACCAGGTTAATGATCTCGTGTCGCTCACACTTCAGGTACTTGCACCTGGACATTGTTGCGAATATCAAGCCTGTGGGTGAAATGGTACATCAAAACTACGAGTTTTTCCGCTTGAAAGCTTAGAGGGGATCCTGCTGTGCAGCTTGTCGATTCCCATCTCCAGAGAAACCTCAAAGAATCTTCTCTCCAGTGTGGCGATCAATGGTTCGTGGGGAGATGAGATGGTGCAGTTTAAAGTGGGATGGGACCTGCTGGGAGACAGCAGAGGAGTTGTCCATGCTGAGGGTGCGATCAGATGCCATGGGAATGTCGCATCCCCAGCGCAGAGCTTCTGGTAGAGTCGGCCGTAGGTGCGGATCCACATGTCCTCCTCTTTGATCACCAGCTTGAGGCAGAGTATTTCTTGTTCAGATGGTGAGAGCCGGGGAGGAGCTTAGCGGAGTTCCAGATAGCCTGAGCCCAGCGCCTGGTCCACGCCCAGCAGAAGACGCACAAACTGAATCGATAGTCCTTCACCATCGCCTGCCAATCTCTTCCACTCTGCTAAAGATGGATGGTGACGGAAGGGAAGCTGTGGCTCACTTGGTAGAGGAGTGTATCCAGCATGTTGGCAGAGCATTTTTTACCGGCAGCGAAGGGTAGGCGAAACATGTAGGCTATGTGCGAGCCTCGCCGCTTCTCTTTCTTCAACGCTTCAACTCATCGTTCGAAATGCCTCATCCCTTCTCTCCGGGAACCTTCTCAAACTTGGACTGATCCCCGGCGTAGAGGGTCTTTGGCGTTGAACTGCATGAAGCGCATGTTGAAAAGATTGGGCGACTTTCGATGATGAAGTGAAAGAAAGGGAAGAGGCGGTGGATGGCCTGTACCGTCACGACGGTGTTCGCAGTCCGCCATGTACTCGTCCCCTTCCCCCGACGCTCCCCACTCCTTGTTCACGACAATCACGTGGTCTGCCAGCGTGATCCCTGCCTAGAGCTCCCCCTCATCACTTCATACGGTGAGGGGGAGGGTGTAAGAAGAACCTTGAGAAGGTTGTCGAGGCTCTGTATGGAGCCGGTCATCAGGTAGACCATAAGGAACCAGGAGATGACCTAAAGGGAGGAAGAGTAAGGCTTATCCTCCAGGAGCAGGACGATGGGATTGAGCTTCGTGCGCGAGGCGATAGTGGGCGCGGAGGGGTATGATGAAGTTGTAGAGGCCGTTGGAGGCGTGCTCGGCCACCAGGATGATGGCCCGGTTGCGCCAGTCGTACTCGTGGGCCCTGCTGAAGTTGCAGTGCTGGCACATCTTCAATCTCCTCCTCTGACTCTCCCTCTTTGCAAAGGCTGGAAGTAACGTGGGAAAGCTGGAGGCAACAGTCGGGGATCTTGTCACCAGGACAGGGTCACACATCGTTGCACTCGTCCCGATGTACAGTGTTCCTGGAGGGAAGCCCTTCACGTACCTGCAAAGGCCAACTCCTACGCGTTCTTCACATCCGTCTGTGCTTCTTCTGTAACTATTAGAGCTTGGCTACTGCTCTGAAAGAAACCAATTTGAAGGGTAAAGGGGCCAAGGATTCGGCTCTTATCTTCGGCCGACCCTAATAGGGAAAGGGGAGATTGAAAACGGCCACTTACCCGTGCACTGTATGCGTTCTCGACCTCCCAAATCCGAGTCCGTCGGAAGAAGTTGGAGAGGACTCAGAGGAAAGTGTGAGATTGTCACTCGCTCGACATCCACACAGCAAAGTCCGCCACAAGGGAGCAGGATCTCCGCGGTGTTCCTGACCGGGAGGCGGACTCGACTTAGTTCCTCCTCCTCCCCATGCGCCTC